>JAFEMH010005564.1:0-127500 GCA_022495995.1 Adenophora triphylla var. japonica | reverse complement strand
ACGTTTCGGATTTGAGTAGGAATATTATTTCAGTTTCTTGTTTGTATAATGAAGGATATAGTTTTCTTATTGAGAATAAGAAGTTTTCTATTTATTTAAATGATATGATTTATTGTATTGCAAATTCATTTAATCACCTTTATATCCTTGATGTTGAGAAACAAAATGATGTTGAAGATATCTATAATGTAAATAAGAAATCTAAACCGAATGATGTGAACAACACATACATGTGGCATTGCCGACTTGGTCATATATATAAGAAACGTATATCTAAACTCCATAAAGATGAATTTTTAGACTCACATGATTATGAATCATATGAGGTATGCGAATATTGTTTATTGGGGAAAATGACCAAACCACCCTTCACTAAGAGTAGTGAAAGGGCTAGTGACTTATTGGCCCTTGTACATATAGATGTATGTGGACCATTAAGTAGCATTGCTAGGGGAGGATTTTGGTATTTCATTACATTCACTGATGACTTATCTAGATACGGCTATGTCTATCTGATAAAGAACAAAAAGTGAATCGTTTGAGATATTTAGAAGATTTAAAAATGAAGTACAAAATCAACTTGGGAAAACTATTAAAGCACTTCGATCCGATCGAGGTGGTGAATATTTAAGCCAAGAGTTTGACAATCATATCAAAAACTGTGGAATCGTTTCAGAGTTGACTCCACCCGAAACAGCATTATGGAATGGTGTATATGAGAGGACGAATAGAACCTTGTTGGACATGGTTCATTTGATGATCAGTCAAGTTGACCTTCCTATTTCCTTTTGGGGACATGCATTAGAAACTGCTGTGTTCACACTAAACAGAGTCCCTACTAAATCGGCTCCTAAGACCCCACATGAGATGTGGCATGGAAGAAAACCAAATTTGTCTTTCATGAAGATTTGGGGTTGCAAAGTTTATGTAAAGAGACTTGTCTCCGATAAGTTAGCACCAAAATCTGACAGTTATTTTCGTTGGTTATCCTAAGGAAACTAAAGGGTATTATTTTTTCAACCGCAATGAGAACAAAGTGTTTGTTGCTCAATATGGTACTTTTCTTGAGAAAAAATTTCTCAATAAAGGATCTAGTGGGAGTAAAAGTGATCTTTAATAAGTTCAAGAACCCGAATATAACATGGAACCAATAGTAAAGACGGAACCAAGTTCACAAGGAGTTGTGGAACCAGTTCAAGATACACAAGTCATTCGTAGATCGGATAGGTTACGATCCGAAACCGAGAGATATGAATTTCTCGTATCGGAGAGTAATGAAGTGGAAGTCATTGAGAATGACGAGCCTACTCCTATTAAGAGGCGATGTCCACTCTTGATTTGGATAAATGGCTAGGAGCCATGGAATCGAAAATACAATCTATGCATGATAATCAAGTTTGGAACTTGATTGATCCACCTGAAAGTGTAAAAACCATAGGGTGCAAGTGGGTCTTCAAGAAAAAGATCGACATGGATGGGAAGGTGCATACTTATAAGGCTAGACTTGTAGCAAAGGGATATAGGCAAATTCATGTTATAGACTATGATGAAACCTTTTCGCCAGTTGCAATGTGAATGCGCGCTCGCCCGAAAAAAAATTCGGTTTAGAATAGAAAATGAAGGAGTCGCCATGCCATGCTTTTAGAGGTGCACTTTGAAAAACCTTTTGAAAGAAAATGTGTCCGGGGGTCAGGTTACGTGTTGGGAAGAACCGAGAGTTCACCCAACACACCTCGTCCGTAGACGAGTCTTTCTAAATTAGACATCCAAATAATTCAAATAATGTGCAAACGATGATAATAGGCAAATGCAATAAACATGAATTTTATTGAATAGATGAGATTATTACAACTTGTAGACCAATTGTTCAGGGTGGCCACATCCCATTACAGCAAGGAAAACAGATTACAAATGAAACCAAGTCTTCTGCAAAGGACCATTTATGTCGCGTGACACAGGACTCCTCATGTCCAAATGTGTCGCGTGACACCAATAGTCACCTTGCAGAGACTTACAACACTCAGATTACAGAAACCTCAAATGAACATAAAAGCATAGTTACAAACTAGATCTGAACATTAAACAACATGAACATACAACTAAATGCTAAGCTAACTAGCTAAATCAACTTACAATTGAAGAATGGTCCATGCAGATGGGCACGATGTGTCGCATGACACAGGACTCCTCATGTCCAAATGTGTCGCGTGACACAAGCTTACCATCTGCAGGAACCTTACAAACTGAGGAACAGATTCAACAGATACTCAAACGGATCAATCAATTATACCAGAATCAATAAGAATAGCATGAATTAGATATGAATCAACCAAAGGAGGGTGGATATGGGAGATCCACACTCCCTTGACATCCAAATTGCAATTATAGATAGATCACATCATGAACATGCAATTGGACTCAAGCAAACACGATTTAAACAGAGAGATTGCAGTTGCCACTTGATAATCTAAGGCAGATGGAACCTGATTATCAAGTGGAGAAGAAGGAAGCACAACAAAACAAATAGATAAGAGAGAGAGAGAGAGAGAGAGATATGTTACCCTTATAGTCCTCAACTTCTACACCATGTTAGGTGCAAAATCCTTCGATTCAGCTTCTGAAGTGGAGATCTAGACACAATCTGAGAGCTGGATTGAAGAATTCAAGGTGTTTGGGGAAGTAGGAGGGTAATTGGGCTGAAGGTGTATGAAGGGTGAAGGAATTAGAGATGAATTGGGTAGTTTTTGGTGAGGGGGGAGGAGAGAGAGAGGTTCTGGGGAAATTTGTGCAGAGTGACGTTAGGGGGTCGAAATTGGGATCCAAAACTGAGAGGGGTAGGGTCTTATTTATAGCTGCTGATCATGGTCATATTATGTCGCACGGCACTCTGTAACCACTTTCCAAGGCTTCGAGTTGTCGCGTGACAGGAGATACCACCAACCGTTTTTGGCGCCAAATCTGATTCTGGAACCTTCTTGGATAATACCTGAAAAGTCCAAAACAGATTTATTCCTTTTAGGTCCCTTGACATGAGCAAAGTACAAAAAAGTACTTCCTTCATGCACTACCAGAAAAAGGTCATTTAGCGACGAAAATTTTCGCCGCTAAAATTAAATTTCCGTCGCTAAAAATAATCACCGGCGGAAAAATTTCGTCGGTGGTCCGCCGCTACCTGCCCGTCGCAGTGCTCCGACGGGTCAATTTCCGCCGGTATTTTTTTATTTTACCGACGGAATTTAATTCCGCCGGTGAATTAATGGTTTCAGCGACGAAAATTTCCGCTGCTAAATTAATTTAATTTAATTAAATTTTCATTTCAGCGGCGGAAATTTCCGTCGCTGTAATAAAAATTAATTTAATTAAATTAATTTTAGCGGCGGAAATTTCCGTCGCTGTAATAAAAATTAAATTAAAATAAATTAATTTCAATGATGAAATTACCATCGCTGAAATTATTTAATTTTAATTTAAATTTTATTACAGCGACGGAAATTTCCGCCGCTGAAATCAAAAATTAAATAAAAATTAAATGATTATAGCGGCGGAAATTTCGTCGCTGAAATAAAAATTAATTAAAATAAATTAATTTCAGCGATGGAAAATTTCGCCGCTGAAATTAATTTATTTTAATTAATTTTTATTTCAGCGACGGAATTTCCGCCGCTATAATCAAAAATTAAATTCGCTGTAAAAAATTTTTTTTGAAATAAATTAATTTCAGTGACGGAATATTCCGTCGCTGATTCTGAAATAAATTAAAAAAAAATAATTTAAAATATCAATAAACCAAAATTTTTTGTACCTGATATAACATTTCAATTTATAAAACTAAAACTATAAAAACTAAAAATCAAATATCAACGTACCAAATAAAAACTAAATATCACCGTACCACCGTACCAATTCGGGAGGGGGAGAGGGGGGAGAGGGGGGGAGAGGGGGGAGGGGGGAGGGGCTCCCGCGGGTACCAAATGTCTCTAATGTTTACAAACAAGTATAAATTAATACAAAAATGTCTAAAAAAGTCCGCAATCAACTCGGGGGAGGCTGGAAATTACCCTGGAAGTCATGGCCGAGATGAGCCATCAACAGCGCCAATTGACTTTGAGTCTCTGCATGTTGTCTTTGAATCTCTGCATGATGCCGATCATTCTCCTCCTGCATCTACGTCTGAACCGCCAAAGCCTCCGCAAGCTTTGCCCGCTCGCGTCTCTCCTCCTCCAACGCAGCCTCCAGAGTGTCAACCCTCGGATCATACGTGGACGGGGCATCATTTCGCCGACGGCCGGTCGACGTCGACGGGCATTGCCGCCCGTAATCCCCCATCCCTAACACTCGGGCTCCTCTCTTTAGATGTCCCTCAGAGGTGACTGAGTGCCAAACATCAGGCACGAAGGGGACGGGCTTGCCGGGAGGCGTTCCTTCGGGAACAACGGCGGCTTGATATGCAGCCTGTCAAAATAAAACAAACAATTATAATCATAGGGTATAGGGTATAGTGTATAGGGTATAGTATATAGGGTATAGGGTATAGGGTATAGGGTATAGGGTATAGGGTATAGTGTATAGGGTATAGTGTATAGGGTATAGTGTATAGGGTATAGGGTATAGGGTATAGGGTATAGGGTATAGTGTATAGGGTATGTGGTATGTGGTATAGTGGCATAGTGGTATAGTGTATGTGGTATAGGCATAGGGTATAGGGTATATGGTATAGGGTATAGGGTATAGTGTATAGGGTATAGTGTATAGGGTATTGTGTATAGTGTATAGGGTATAGGCATAGGGTATGTGGTATAGGCATAGTGTATAGGGTATAGGGTATAGCATAGGTATATGGTATAGGGTATGTGGTATAGGGCATAGGGTATAGTGTATAGGGTATAGGGTATAGTATGTGGTATAGGGTATAGGGTATGTGGTATAGGTATGTGGTATATGGTATGTGTATAGGGTATAGGGTATAGTGTATTTATTGACTCATATTTATTTTTTTAGTGTAATTTAAAATAATTTTCATGTTTTAAATAATTATAAAGAATGATATTTATTACATTAAAATTAATAAATATTTATGTGGTATTTATTTTTTCAAAAATAATATTTATTGACTCATATTTATTTTTTTGAGAGTAATTTAAAATAACTTTCATATTTTACATAAATAAAAATAATGATATTTATTAAATTAAAATTAATAAATATTAATGATTTATTTATTTTTTCAAAAATATCAAAAATATTTATGATACTTTAATGTTTTTTAGTTTGTTATTTTGTTAATTAGTTCTAAAAATAAACAAAAATTACATTTTAATATCAGCAACGAAATATTTCCGTCGCTGAAAATTAAAAAATATTAAATTATCAGCGGCGAAAATATTCCCTCGGTGTTTAATTAAAAAAAACATTTAATTTCACCGTCGGAATATTTCCGACGCTGATAAATTAAAAAAAAATTAATTATTCAGCGGCGGAAATATTCCGTCGGTGTAATATTTCAAAAAAAAATATATATATTTTAATTTCACCGTCGGAATATTTCCGACGCTGATAAATAAAAAAATAAGGAAATGATATATTTTCACCGGTGGAATAATTCCGTCGCTGATAAAGATTTAGCGGCGAAATATTCCGTCGGTAAATCAACCGCAAAAATAGTGGCGGTAATTAAACGAATATTCGAGGAATATTCGTTTTAGCGGCGAAATTTAGCGGCGGAATTAAATTCCATCGCTAAATTTGACGCCAAAATAATTCCGACGCTAAAGCTTATATTCCGTCGCTATTTAGCGACGGAATGAATCCGTCGCTGATAATTCCGTCGCTAAACCACCTGTTTCTGGTAGTGACGAGAAACTTATGAAATGTTTTCGAAAGTCTCGGAATAGACCGGGAATTTACCAAAATGCCCCTAAATGTAATTTTATCATATTAAAATGCATCTGGAAAGTTCGCAAATTGGATTGGCGTACTTATAGAGCCCCTCGGCAACATCACTTATGGAAGAAGTGGGGTTGTCGATAAAATATGACCCAATCCCAATGAGCGGCTGGGGGATAAGGCGGAGGGATGGACGGTGATCTGGGGAATCGGATGGCTGGACCTTTTGGAGAAAGGATTCCTACGTATCCCTGGGAGGGAATCAAGCTGGTCGTAGTTCGAAAATGACTATGTGGTTGTCACCCAAGAACGTGACTCTGCGGTTGTCACCCGAGAGCATGACTGTGCCGTTGTCACCCGAGAAACTGACTGTGCGGTTGTCACTCGAGAAACTGACTGTGCGGTTGTCACCCGAGAAACTAACTGTGTGGTTGTCACCCAAGACTTGACTGTGCGGTTGTCACCCAAGAAACTGACTGTGCGGTTGTCACCCAAGACTTGACTGTGCGGTTGTCACCCACGACTTGACTGTGCGGTTGTCACCCAAGAAACTGACTGAGTAATCTGTAGCTTCCGGAGGGACTGATGCTATTTTTTATGCTGCTGGGGATAGATGTAGCTGTCGGAGGGTCCTATGCTACTAACTGCTGTTGACGGTTGTCGGGTGCGGGGCGGTCTTTTGTCGACTGTTGGCTTTGGGATCAGGGACCTTGCCTGCTATGACGGGAATTTTGCTTGCTGGGGATCAGATTCTTGTTGGTGCTTTGGCGGCGGGGCCTATCTTTGTTGACGGTTGACTTTATGTCCTGAGCTTTGCTTGGTAAGCCGGGGACTTTGCTTGCTGGGCAGCGAACTCTTATTGACGCTTTGGTGGCGGGGCCATCTTTGTTGACGGTTGACTTTTGTGACCTGAGCTTTGTTTGGTAAGCCGGGGACTTTGCTTGCTGGGCAGTGAACTCTTGCTGACGCTTTGGCGGCGGGGCCATTGATCTTGGTGTGCACTGCTAGGGAGACTCAAATAGACACGGATTCTTTGTCTCGGTCGTGCTTTGAGGGGCAATCTTTGAGATTTGCTCAGTTAATTGTTGTACATGCGGGGGAAAACAACACTCGAAGCACTACATCTAACTATGCTATTTTGTTAGTAAAGGTTAAACTATGTTAGCTTGTTTGCATGAGTCTGTTCGTTCTGGGAATGAGGGGAAAGGAGTACGATTTATTGTATTGACAGGTCGGCTTTGCCGTGTTTGTACATAAGTTTATGGAACTGTCTCGGGTAAATGTGTAGGGTGATACATATAGTGGGGGAAAATCCTCTCCCGTACAGTAACATATAGGTATGAGGTGTATTGCAGCGACGGCGTGTCGGATGGTGTCACGGGTAAAAAACTTGCAAGACCCTGATGTTGCTTGTTGCTGACCAGGTGTGTCGCCCGGCATGATGTGTCTGCTTGTCAAGAAGTGTTGCATGACTGGACGAAGCTCGTAACAGGGCCCTTTTAAAATCAATTTAGGCCTCATTTGTAGACATTGCCCTTTCAGCAGGAGGACACCAGTAGCCCCAACTTGACAGATAGGCGATTTCTGCGACAAAGGTTGGAACTTTCAATCACCATCGAGCATTATAACAAGGAAATAGCTTCTCGGGAACATCAATTTCGCCAGGACTTTGTCGGAGTTTCACAATTTCACCAAAAGCATCATGGGAAAATCATTGACAGGCGATATGGTATGCCATGTCTCTGGCCTTTGAAGAACTGGAGGGTTGATTGGGACTTGCTCCGGGCAGCTTCGCGTTTCTGGGACTCAGAGAGGCACGTGTTTACTTTATCATACAATGATCTGACGCAAACCATGGAGGATTTCAGAGCACTGACAGGCCTGGGTGAGGCGGAAACTGTAGCATTTCCTCGGGACAGACGGCCGGTTGTGGAGCAGTTATCAGACTTCCTGTGCCTGCCAGCAGATCAGGTGGCACCTATGATTCTGAATGGTGAACTTGTAGACTTGACCCTGATAGCTCGGCTGCGATCTTCTAGTCAGCGCTGTTTGATCTTTCTGCCTCTCTGGACATATATGTATTGCTTACCCTGTCAGCTTACTACTTCTGTGGATATGTCGGAGTCTGCTCGGGTGCGCTATTGGAGGTTGTCAGACAACTTAGGGGTGACCGAGGTGTGGATCTTCATCAAATTCGACCTGGCAAAGGGGAGATGGACATTGTGCCACTGCTATTAGCTGAGACTTACCGTGGCCTTGATAGACTAGCCGGAGGATCTGATTTCATGGGCGCGGGCAGCCCCATTTTGTTGTCTTTGTGGCTTTCTGAGAGAATACGCTTGATTGGGCCATTACCAGAGGGTCAGACAGCGATGCCTTGGGTGACTAGACAACGCAGGTTACTGAGGGACACGGCCGCCGACAAGTGAGTGAGGTTGACGCGTGCACGGATCGCCGACCGAACTTCGGATTCCGGCGTGGGGACTTCAGACCATGAGAGACATTCAGGATGGGTCGGCGGTAGTCAGACTACCAGGGTTGTTTGTGTCTTCATTCTGTGTCCCATCACTGGTGAGCAGGCAATACCGGTACCCTCAGCAAATTATCTGGGCTTTGAGAGAGAGGCTGACGACTGATGCTATTCCGATGGTCATGATCGAGCCCCAGACTGTGCAATTTTTCAAAAGATCCTTCTTGGAGGGTTTTCTTCCCACACGGACGCTCCTTCTTCAGGCCAGAGGGTTTACATTTTTGACCACGGAGTACCCGATTTGGTATGAAAAGCAAGAAGGTCCCGTGCAGCTGGCGATAGAGGCTCGCCGTCGGGAATACTTAGGAGCAGGCTACCCATCCAGCCGGTCTTTCCGAGATACAGAGGCCCAAGGGAACCCAGATAATGTTACTAGTGATGTTTCTGAGGACTATCGAAGGCAGAAGATCCGGAGAGCTGCTATGAGGGATGATCCGGAGGTAATGGCTCGCAGAGAGGCCTTGCAACATGAGAGGGCTGCCAGGGCTGCTTTGAGGGAGACTGGTCTGATCGAACTGCCGATACTCATTATACAAGAGCTGGGGCGAGCTCAAACCAACTTATTTGACATTCCTAGGCCAAGGACCTCCCGGGGACCGAGGAAAAGGAAAGATAGAGGTACGAGTTCGAGAGTGAGGACGAGCTTCTAGACACTTTTCTGAGAGATAGAAGACCCTTTATTTTTTCTTTTGCTTGTACTTTGGGAGAGAAATTTATTTGTATGGAACTTGAGTGTCCCTTAATTACTTAATGCAGACAGAATAGATGTTGAAAGTTTATTTCTTTTTATTCGCAACAAGTTATTTGAGTCAAAAGTAGGTCGTGCTTGAACTCATCAAAAAGGATATTAACTTAAAATGAATCTTTGAAAAGCTTTAGAACTGTAATCAAAACACATTTTGGCAAGATATAAGATTTTGCAGCCATTTTTAGACCGAACCACGAGTGGTTGCCTACGTTCCCCTTTTACAAAAAGAACTAAAGGGCTCAGGTCTCCGTAGTTCGACTCAATAAATTTTGTGTTTAAAGAAAGGGGAAGACAGAAGGGGGACATGGTGCAACCCTGTTTTTTACCTAGACCGCCCTTTTTTTTAGGGTTTTTAGTCTAGCTGGGTATATTCTTTTGGCACCGGGCGCGTCCCTTATTTTTGCATGGACTGCCTTTTGAGAGGTTTTCAGTCTCATCTGGGACAATTTTATTGCGCCTTTATTTTCATCATAATTTTTTAGATTACAGAGGGGAAAAAATTCAATCACACTGAATACCGCCGCAACTTGTCTCCGTTGACGGGGTGCAAAAATGGGTTACCATCCAGATTTGTCGGCTGCATTGCTCCTCCGGAGAATATCTTCTTTACTAAAAACAGTCCGACCCAGACAGGTGCCCATTTGCCCTATGTACTGTTCTGATTTGCGGGCTTCATCTTAAGAACCAGATCGCCAACCTTGATGTCCCTGGGCTTCACTTTTTGTCAAAGGCACGGGCCATTCTCTTTTGATATGCCTGATTATGCTCCATGGCCTTTAATCTGCGTTCATCTAACAGTGCCAATTCATTGTACCGACTTTGGAGCCATTCAATCTCATTTACCTCATTCTCGAGCAATACCCTGAGGGACGGAATTTCTAGCTCAATGGGCATGACAACCTCCATTCCGTAGGTTAAGGCGTATGGGGTTGCACTGGTGGCAGTCCGAATGGAAGTGCGATAGCCCCACAATGCTAAATGTAGCTTCTCCGGCCAATCTCTCCCTCGAAGTAGGTTCCATTGTCAGAAATGATCTCATTTGGGACTCCGTAGCGGCAAAAAATTTGTTCTTTTATGAAGCGAGCTACCTTCTTAGCTGTGAGCACTTTGTAGGATGCGGCTTCCACCCACTTTGTGAAGTAATCTACCGCAACCAAAACAAATGAGTGTCCATTGCTCCCGGATGGAGTTAACTTCCCAATGACATCGATTCCCCACGTTGCGAAGGGCCAGGGAGTTGTCATACAGTAGAGATCATGAGGAGGGATGTGGTTTAGATTGGAGAATCGCTGGCATTTGTCACAATTTCGCACAAATTGGATACAATCAGTCTCCATAGTAATCCAGAAGTAGCCCAGTCTAATGATGCTATGCATAAGGGATCGAGCGTTCATATGAGGTCCGCAGGCGCCATTGTGAACATCTTCCATTATTTTCTGAGCTTTTTCTTTGCTGATACAGAGCAGGAGAGGGCAACCTTCCCTTTTCTTCCATAACTCATTGCCAAGTATGACGTACTGACCCGATAGACTTTTCAAAGCTTGCAAACTCTTGGCGTGAATACCTTTTAGGTCTCCTTCTTTATCAACGGGGAAAGATGCTTCACCATGCTTGAGATATTGGAAGATCTGGTTGTACCACGGCTCATTGACGGTTTTGATCTCAACTTCACAACAATGTGCAGGATTTTCTCGTCTACCGACCCTGAACGGCTTGATTGACTTTCCTTCTGGGATTTCTACCAAAGAGGCCAGAGTAGCTAGGGCATCGGCGAATCTGTTCTTATCTCGCGGCAGGAACTGGAATGACACTTCCTTGAACTGGCCGATGAGCTCTGCAATGTAAGCGCGATACCTCTGGAGACACGGATCTGAGGTTTTCCATCTGTTGGCGGCTTGATTTATTATCAGTTGGGAATCACCAAACACTTCCAACTCATCCACATGTCGCTCTAGGGCAGCCTCAAGACCGGCTATGCAAGCTTCATATTCGGCTGCATTGTTGGTAACCGAGAAGTTTAGCTTGATAGCTATGGGGGTATGCATGTCTTTCGGGTCTACCAGTACAATCCCGATGCCATTACCTCTTTTGTTCGCCGTGCCGTCAAAGAATAACTGCCACCGGTTGCCATTTTCTACGACAAAAATCCCCTCATCTGGAAACTGGAGATCTGGTCCTCGGGCTTCTGTACTGGGGGAATCAGCCAATTGATCTGCCAAAGCCTGTCCCTTGATTGATTTCCGGATCACATATTTGATATCAAATTCAGCTAGGAAGAAGGTCCATTTTGCCAATCTGGTGGAAATGTTGCCTCTGTCACCCTGAAATAGGTATCTGATCGGGTCCATCTTGGAGACCAGATGTACTGTGTGGGATAGCATATAGTGTTTTAGCTTTCCGACCACCCAAACCAGAGCTGCGCATGTCTTCTCGAGGGCAGAGTAATTCAACTCGCTACCTTGGAATTTGCGACTGACAAAATATATGGCATTCTCGACCTTGGAGTCTTTCTTCTCTTGCGCTAGCATGGCCCCGATAGCTGTGTCTGTGACCGTCAGATATAGAAGTAGAGGCTTGCTCCCGTGAGGTGGGCAGAGAATGGGAGGATTAACAAGGTAAGCTTTGATTCTCTCGAAGGCTAGCTGGCATTCTTCGTTCCAAACCACTTCCTGATTCTTCTTCAATAGCTTAAAGATTGGCTCACATATGGAGGTCAGCTGGTTGATGAACCGGCTGATGTATTGTAGACGACCCATGAAACCTTTCACTTCGGAGACAGTTCTGGGCGGCTTCATCTCGATAATTGCTTTGACTTTTCTGGGATCTACTTCGATGCCTCGCTCTGTGACCATGTAGCCCAAAACTTTACCCCGGATAACCCCAAAAGTGCACTTGGCAGGATTTAGCCTCATGGAATGCTCCCGAAATGTGTTGAAGAACTTCTTTAAATCCGTGAAGTGCTGACCATTTGACCCTTTCGAGTGAATAATAATATCTTCCACATACACTTCAATCTCCTTGTGGATCATGTCGTGAAACAGGGTGGTGATGGCCCTCTGGTAGGTAGCCCCGACATTCTTCAACCCAAATGGCATCACAGTGTAACAATAAGTGCCCCATGGAGTGGTGAATGTTGTCTTGTCTTGATCTTCCTCGGCCATTATAATCTGGTTATAACCCGCAAAACCATCGACGAAGGATTTGACCTCGTAGTTCGCTGTTGCATCTACCAGCATGTCAATGTTCGGCAAGGGGAAGTCGTCTTTGGGACTGGCCTTGTTGAGATCTCAGAAGTCTACGCAAACCCGAACTTTTCCATTCGCTTTTGTGACCGTTACAATATTTGCCAGCCAAGTCGGATATTCGATCACCTTGAT
The DNA here is from genome assembly GCA_022495995.1 of Adenophora triphylla var. japonica. NCBI lineage: Eukaryota > Viridiplantae > Streptophyta > Magnoliopsida > Asterales > Campanulaceae > Adenophora > Adenophora triphylla. Next base: position 114,962 of record JAFEMH010005564.1, on the reverse strand, counting down.
AAAGCCCACCCGTAGGAGTTTCTCAATCTCTTCTTTGACTTGTAAGGACCACTCGGGCTTGATCCGCCTGTGTTTCTGCTTTATTGGCTTAATCTCTGGATCTAGGGATATCCGGTGTTCTACGATAGATGTATCCTGTTGGGTTTTACGGGTCCATGCGCAGCGGAATTAAGCATAAAATAACATAAAACCCAAGAAGCCCTAGGATCCGTTCTATATAATTAACTTGAAAAACTATGAGATAGATATAACCAACCTTGAACGCTTTCCGTTCTTGAGCTATCGAACGATTTGATTATGTGATTTCGAATCACAAACTTCGTTCTTCAACTTGCTTGAACTCTAGGCCTTGATCGATGAACGAGCGAAGACCCTCTTTCGGTATCCACACCTTTGAATGAATCCAAGAACAATTTCTTGAATATTGCTAGATCCTATAAACCTTGGAATAATATTGAGAATATGTTTGTGAATTTCTATTGAGAATTTCGGCTAGCTCCTTTTTGGTTGACAGCCGTTCATATTTATAGTACATTAGTATAGAATATGAATCCTAATCAAATTAGGAAAGGATTCTGTCAAACCGCCTCAGTGGCTTGTTGTGTCGCACGACCACACACAGCACATGGCCTGTTGTGTCGCACGGCCTAACAAGCCCGTTGAGGAGTTTTCTCAATCATTCTTCCAATGGTTTAATCAATTCATTCTAGTTGTGTGTGACCCAATAGGATTACATTATGTTGGCAATGAGCTCGATCGTATCAACCCTCATAAGACATAAGCGGACTCTAGCAAGCCATTATGTCTACCCAAATAATGTAACGTAAGAGTTCACGTTTCCAATGGTACACTTCCATTTCTCCCTTTGTCTCGCGATGTTATATTGAACACAAGTTATGGTCCTTGTCAACTTGTCTTTGTTCAATGCTTTCTCGATTTTGAGTATAATGATAATCCAATCTCATTGGGGTATGGCCATACACTTTCATCATTATCACTCATCGAGGGGCCCAAGCAAAACATCTCTCTTCCGAGGGACAAATTCCATCTTGACTTATCATCCTTCCCATCATGAATCCGATCATGCCAAAGATAGCCTTTATAGATATCGTGTTAAGATACTGTTTGACTAAAATCAAACATGACTTTCATCATATGTAAGGTCATGATAATCTCAGGTCAAGGGACTAAATGACATGACCTTATGAGATTTAATTATGACATTTGACCATGACATAAATCTCATGCGGGTCAAGTCCAGTCACTTGTTCTCTAACAAGTACCCATAATTTCAATGTGCATCTCTATGCATATAATCATCGTATGATTATCCATTGACAATTATACTAATTATTCTCTTAATAATTAGGGACGGAGATTATTATAAACAAATATAAAAAATATATAATAATCGAATAATAAACTTCTCATATAATAATAAATAATGTCAACACATAAGTCTATCAATCATAGGCCTAGGGCATAACACTAACAGTCTCCCACTTGGACTAGGCCTAATTTCCCATGTATCGAATACCCATGGACCTAACATGACCATCATGTTTAGCTTGCGGGAGAGCCTTAGTTAATGGGTCCGCCACGTTGTCATCAGTGTCTACTCTGCATATCTTTACGTCTTCCCTTTCACATATCTCTCGGATAATGTGGAAACGTCGAAGTATGTGTTTGGATCTCTGGTGTGACCTTGGTTCCTTTGCTTGTGCAATGGCACCATTCTTGTCACAGTAAAGTTCAATAGGATCTCTGATGCTTGGAACGACTTCCAAATAACTAATGAACTTCTTGATCCAAACTGCTTCCTTAGCTGCATCGAATGCCGCTATGTACTCAGGTTCGATTGTAGAATCAGCGACGGTACTTTGCATGGAACTTTTCCAACTCACAATGCCTCCATTAAGCGTAAACAAAATCCAGAGTGCGATCTGAAATCATCCTTGTCGGTTTAGAAGCTAGCATCTGTGTAGCCTTTTACTACAAGATCTTCTTCCATTCCTCCAAAGACCAAGAATACATCCTTAGTTCTTCGTAAGTACTTGAGGATATTCTTGACTGCTATCCAATGTGGTTCGCCGGGATCCGATTGGTACCTACTCATCATGCTTATAGCACACGAGACATCAGGTCTAGTACATAACATAGCATACATGATAGAACCAATTGCCGAGGCATATGGAATACCATTCATTCTCTTTCGCTCATCATTAGTCTTAGGAATTTTATTCTTGCTAAGAGATATACCATGTAACATTGGCAAGTTTCCTCTTTTGGAATTTTCCATTTGGAATCTTCTAAGGACCTTGTCAATGTAAGTACTTTGACTTAAACCAATCATCCTCTTGGATCTATCTCTATAGATCTTGATACCAAGGATATATGCGGCTTCGCCCATATTTTTCATTGAAAAGCACTTTTCCAACCAAGACGTGACAGTCTGTAGTGCAGGAATGTCATTTCCAATGAGTAAGATATCGTCGACATACAACACTAAAAATAGTGCTACGCTCCCACTAATTTTCTTGTATACACAAGGTTCATCTTCATTCTTTATAAAGCCAAACTCCTTGATTGCTTCATCAAAACGTAGATTCCAACTCCTAGAAGCTTGCTTCAATCCATAAATGGATTTCTGCAACTTACACACCTTGTTAGAATTTTCTGGACTGACAAAACCTTCAGGTTGTATCATGTACACATCCTCAAGTAACTTCCCATTAAGGAAAGTTGTTTTGACATCCATTTGCTATATCTCATAGTCATAATATGCGGCTATGGCAATTAAAATTCTAATAGACTTAAGCATGGCTACAGGCGAAAAGGTTTCATCATAGTCTATGCCATGAATCTGCCTATATCCCTTAGCTACAAGCCTAGCCTTATAAGTGTGCACCTTTCCATCCATGTCGGTTTTCTTTTTGAAGACCCATTTGCACCCTATGGTTTTTACACCTTCGGGTGGATCAATCAAGTTCCAAACTTGATTATCAGCCATGGATTGTAATTCGGACTTCATGGCCTCTTGCCATTTTTTCGAATCAGGAGCGGACATCGCCTCTTGATAGCAAGTAGGTTCATCGTTTTCGATTAACTCCACTTCATCACTTTCCGTAACGAAAAATCCATATCTCTCGGGTTCGGATCGTGACCTACCACTTCGGCGAAGAACTTGTGCATCTTGAACTGGTTCCACAACTATTTGTGAACTTGGTTCAATCTCTACCATTGGTTCAATGTTGTTTTCGGGTTCTCGAATTTCTTCGAGATCTATTTTACTCCCACTGGTTCCTTTGCGAAGAAACTCCTTTTCTAAGAAAATACCATTTCGAGCAACAAACACTTTGTTCTCGTTTCGGTTGTAGAAATAGTATCCTTTGGTTTCTTTAGGATAACCCACGAAAACACATTTGTCAGATTTAGGTGCTAGCTTGTCAGAAGATAACTTCTTGACATATGCATCGCAACCCCAAATCTTCATGAAAGACAAACTAGGTTTTCTTCCATGCCACATCTCATATGGGGTCTTTTGAACCGATTTGGTAGGAACTCTGTTTATAGTGAAAGCAGCAGTTTCTAGTGCATTTCCCCAACAGGATAAAGGAAGCTCAACTTGACTCATCATAGAACGAACCATGTCCAACAAGGTTCTATTTCTCCTTTCAGACACACCATTCAATTGTGGTGTTCCGGGTGGAGAGAGTTCTGAAACGATTCCACAACTCTTAAGATGACTGTCAAATTCTTGGCTCAAATATTCACCACCTCGATCGGATCGAAGTACCTTAATAGTTTTGCCAAGTTGATTTTGCACCACATTTTGAAATATTCAAAATATCTCAAATGATTCACTTTTATGTTTCATTAGATAAACATATCCAAATCTACTATAATCATCAGTGAATGTTATGAAGTACCAAAATCCTCCCCTAGCATCGCTACTCATAGGCCCACATACATCGGTATGTATGAGTCCTAATAAGTCACCCGCCCTTTCACCTGTTTTGGTAAATGGGTCCTTGGTCATCTTGCCAAGTAAACAAGATTCGCATGTCTCATAAGATTCATAATCATGTGAGTCTAAAAATCCATCTTTGTGGAGTTTAGAAATGCGTTTCTCGTCTATATGGCCAAGATGACAATGCCATAAGTAAGTGTGGTTTACATCATTGGGTTTAGATCTCTTATTAATGTTATAGACATTATTATCACAATTTTCAACATCAAGAATATAAAGGCCATTGAATGAAACAGCAGTACAATAATGCATATCACTCTTGTAAATGGAAAATTTCTTATCACATATAAGAAAATTAAAACCTTCATTATCCAAACATGAAATCGAAATAATATTCCTACTTAAAGCTGGAACGTAATAACAATTGTTCAAAACATGTATTAGTCCACTAGGTAAAGTAACTTCATAAGTTCCTACGGCTAATGCAGCAACTCTTGCTCCATTCCCCACACGTAAGTCCACTTCACCTTCCTTAAGCATCCTTCTGTTCTTTAGACCCTGCACATATAAACAAATGTGAGTTCCACATCCGGTATCCAATACCCAAGAACTAGAAGTAGATAGGAATATATCTATAACAAAGATACCTGAAGTCGAAGCAACTCCTTTGCTCTTCTTCAGTGCTTCCTTGTATTTTACGCAATTTCTCCTCCAATGTCCAATCTCATTGCAATGGAAGCAGACTACGTCCTCTTGGGACTTGGGCTTAGCCTCTTTAGGCTTGGAAGCCTCTTTGGGTTTGGCAACTTTTGCCTTAGGATTAGCAACCTTTGCTTTTCCTTTACCCTTGAAACCCTTCCCCTTGTTAACCATCAGCACTTGGTCGGTTTTCTTCTCGACAATATTGGTTTCCGCAATGTTCAACATTTGAACTAACTCAGAAAGGTTTTTATTCATTCCACCCATGTAATAGTGCATTATGAAATTACTAAAACTTTTGGGTAATGAATTCAATATTATGTCGGTAGCCAACTCTTGGCTAATTGGAAAGCCGAGCCTTTCAAGATGCTCAATGTGGCCCTTCAACTTAAGAGCATGGGGACCAACAGCTGGTCCTTCACTCATCTTGCATGAGTTCAAGACCGTAACTGTGTTGTACCTTTCTTGCCTAGCTTGTACTTGAAACATTTCCATCAGTCGTTTGTTTAGGTCAACTATCTCCAAGTGCTCAAGATCCTTCTGAAGGTTCTTGCACATGGCGGAGAGCATGAGGCAACCAACATCTGTAGAGTCACGCTTGTGCTTCAGATATTGATCCCTCACTGCGCTAGTAGCATTGGCAGCAGGTTCAGGTGGAATAGGTTTCTCGAGAACGTACAGTTTTTCCTCTTGCCTGAGAACAATTCTCACGCTGCGGATCCAATCCATATAGTTTGTACCATTCTCTTCCAACTTCTCCTTCTCAAGGAGAGATCGCAGTGACATGTGATTATTGTTTGATGCCATTTATTCTACAAAAAGATATACATAAAATATGAACACATATAAGTAAACATATCATATGAGACGTATAATGCATTTATATAAAATGCTCCCACTAAATTATACACCTTCAAATGCAAATAAGCATAATATACATTTAATGGACAAAGATCCAACTTTAATTCAATTTCAAGTTTGCTATGGCAAACTGCTCAAAATGAAATTAATTAGGTAGAAAACATCAATCATATCACATATATGACTCTTAGATCTTTTATGAGATTTATTCAAGACATCATATGTCTAGGCATATTTTAATCTCATCTTATGCCTTGGGTCCAAAACCATTTTGATAACCCAATTAAGTTCGTTCACTTTAAACGTATAGGAACCACCATTTCCTCATCTTACTCGCATTCGAATAGAATCAAAGCACCTTGCTATGGCAAGCCCACTCAAAACTATCCGAATGGTCTCAAGTGTTTTAATCATGAATTGGCATAAAGAACTTAAAAGTTAAATGAAGGTTCTTTAAGGTAGATTATAAGCATATCAGCAAAGATAGTCATAATCGTGCACCAGGTAAGTTCCCAGGAAGATAGGTAAGCCACAAGGACTACTTAAGTACCAACTCTTCCTTAGATAGAACTCTCCTAGACATGCACAATCAGAAATCAGCTCTGATTTGGCAACATAATCACTACCTTTTATAAACAATCAGTTTCCTTTTAAATTTTGCGTAATTATGACTTGTTTCCATAAACAATCATAAAGTCCAAAATTTAAATGTCTAAATCTAAACATATTAGGAAATTATAATGCAATGTTTCAACTAAACATAAAATTTCTTAGCACGTAAGAACAAGTAAAACATGCATCGCAATAATTATTAAAATCATATTTTAATCAACTAAGCATGCATAAATAATGAATTAATCTAGCATAGCCCTATAAACTCATTTTTATAGCATCCAGATTAACACATAAACATATCAGATTGTAAACACATTCATAGATTAATCAGATTGTTCATCAAACTGATACTGCCCAGATTGGGCTAAAAGTGTTGCGTGACAGAAGCAAGTTCTGTCGCATGACAGAAGCTAGTTCTGTCGCGTGACACAGGATGACAGTTTTCAATATTTCCAGAATTCAATCAATTCTAAATCACAGAGCAATTAAATCATGCAAATGACTTTTAACAGATTTAATTCAATATCATTAGAACACGAATTAGGCATATTGTTTCAAAAAAAATTAATCTATCGCATACAAAACATGCAAAAGAACATATAAACGATTTTATATTACTTTTCTAACATGTTAATTCAAACTTAATCATACGAAAGGGGCTCTGATACCCCTGTTGGGTTTTACGCGTCCATGCGCAGCGGAATTAAGCATAAAATAACATAAAACCCAAGAAGCCCTAGGATCCGTTCTATATAATTAACTTGAAAAACTATGAGATAGATATAACCAACCTTGAACGCTTTCCGTTCTTGAGCTATCGAACGATTTGATTATGTGATTTCGAATAACAAACTTCGTTCTTCAACTTGCTTGAACTCTAGGCCTTGATCGATGAACGAGCGAAGACCCTCTTTCGGTATCCACACCTTTGAATGAATCCAAGAACAATTTTTTGAAGATTGCTAGATCCTATAAACCTTGGAATAATATTGAGAATATGTTTGTGAATTTCTATTGAGAATTTCGGCTAGCTCCTTTTTGGTTGACAGATGTTCATATTTATAGTACATTAGTATAGAATATGAATCCTAATCAAATTATGAAAGGATTCTGTCAAACCGCCTCAGTGGCTTGTTGTGTCGCACGACCACACACAGCACATGGCCTGTTGTGTCGCACGGCCTAACAAGCCCATTGAGGAGTTTTCTCAATCATTCTTCCAATGGTTTAATCAATTCATTCTAGTTGTGTGTGACCCAAGAGGATTACATTATGTTGGCAATGAGCTCGATCGTATCGACCCTCATAAGACATAAGCGGACTCTAGCAAGTCATTATGTCTACCCAAATAATGTAACGTAAGAGTTCACGTATCCAATGGTACACTTCCATTTCTCCCTTTGTCTCGCGATGTTATATTGAACACAAGTTATGGTCCTTGTCAACTTGTCTTTGTTCAATGCTTTCTCGATTTTGAGTATAATGATAATCCAATCGCATTGGGGTATGGCCATACACTTTCATCATTATCACTCATCAAGGGGCCGAAGCAAAACATCTCTCTTTCGAGGGACAAATTCCATCTTGACTTATCATCCTTCCCATCATGAATCCGATCATGCCAAAGATAGCCGTTACAGATATCGTGTTAAGATACCGTTTGACTAAAATCAAACATGACTTTCATCATATGTAAGCTCATGATAATCTCAGGTCTAGGGACTAAATGAAGTGACCTTATGAGATTTAATTATGACATTTGACCATGACATAAATCTCATGCGGGTCAAGTCCAGTCACTTGTTCTTAAACAAGTACCCATAATTTCAATGTGCATCTCTATGCATATAATCATCGTATGATTATCCATTAACAATTATACTAATTATTCTCTTAATAATTAGGGACGGAGATTATTATAAACAAATATATAAAACAGATAATAATCGAATAATAAACTTCTCATATAATAATAAATAATGTCAACACATAAGTCTATCAATCATAGGCCTAGGGCATAACACTAACATATCCAACCTGGGCATGTCTTTGTAGGACCAGGCAAAGACGTCTACAAACTCTTTAAGCAACTCGATCAGGGCAACCCGCTCATCTCCGGAGAAGAAGCTACCAATTTGTATTTCTTTGGGTTCTTCAGCTGTTCCCAGGTTCACCGTCGTCAATACCTCATCAGCAGCTTGGGTCCAGCTTTCCTTTTGCTCGCAAACCTGCTTTGAATCATTTTCTAAAATTTGCTCATCTATTAAGTCTGCATTATCTTCAATTGAATCTGGCTTAATTACTTTTAAATCTTGATGATTAATTTTAGTTAAGCGTTCAATTGTTAGATTGGCAATCACGGGATACTCAGAAAGATCGACCATTTTATTCAAAGCAAAGGGAAAAACAGTGTCTACAACACGACGACGGTCTTCCGACGTGAGGACGTCAGACCGATCGGAAGACTCGAACTCAATCACGAGGGACTCTAGAGAACGACTCAGGACACGGGGAACAAACTTAGACTCAGATGGACAAGGACGCGGCTTGAGGCCTAACTTTTTGATCATAGTCTCCCTGTCAGCAACCGGTCCTTGAAATGAAGTCAAGTTCTGCAGCGGCCTTTCTGCAACGGTCTCCAAACTGTTCAGATTCACAACAGACTCTTTCTCGAATTCTAGCATGGCCACAACCTCGCTATCAGGGAAAAGTCAATCAAATCTCTGGGATTTTTAGCAACAACAAACCCTTCTACAGGTAACTCTGACAAGTGCATATCATCTTCAGGTTCTGACAGCCACTGATCCTTGAACAGACCTGCTAAATCACCATCAATGTCCAAGGGGTCAGCACCACGGATCTTGTATATTGTGGGTTCATCTAGGACAAGCTTCTCAAACTGATTCACATAATCAGGCCCCCAGAAATGGTATCTGTTCTCGAACGTGGCAGTGACACCTGGTCTTCTAGGCATACTCACGAGCATTTCCTTCACCGGGTTTTGACTGCTGGCAAACCTCCGAATTGTTCTCATCCTTTCTTCCATTTGGCTCATCTTCAGCTCTGGGCAAACAAACATTTCCCCATCCTCTCTGACAAAGTGTTTGTTCAAAGACCAGCTGTACGGGCGTATCTCAGGCCTCTTGTACCTCTTACCAGCAGCTGAGGTCATCCTTTCTTTAAAAGCTTCAGTCTTATCGTACGCTTTGTCTTCTCCCATCACGTCATACCCCAGGCCTTACCTGTTTCTCTTGGCTTCTGGCATCACAAGCTTACATGGTCCCTGTTGACGCTTCCCTAGCCCCAGGCCCGGGATGTAACTCATGCCTCTCATCATTTTCAACACAGGGGGATTCTTATCTGAGGAGGTTGTCAAATCTATAGTGCAGACTTGCCCTTTAGGCTTTCCATCACTGGCATGGTATTGGTACTGGTCTCCCCAATAGTGACGCTATCCCAATAAATGGTCGTCAGAACTCCATCTTGCACAAATTTCAAACACTGGTGGAGAGTGGATGCTACTGCTCCGATTTCATGAATCCACAGTCTGCCCAATAGCGCTGAGAATGTGACCGGAATGTCGATAACTTGGAATTCTACCATCATCTCCTTGCCCCCGAACAACAAATTCAGAGAGACTATCCCCAACACTGCCCTAGATGTCAAATCGTAGGCCTTTATGGTTTGGTTGGATGGTTAAAGGCTCTGCGCGTCAATATCTAGCATACTCATCATTTTGGCAGGAAGTACATTTATGGCCGACCCATTGTCCACCAATACATGGGAAATTCGGCGCCCCTCCAGTGGCACCGTGATGTGTAGGGACTCATTATGCTTTGCACCGTAAGCAGGCAGATCAAGGTCTGTAAAAGTAATGATGTTCCCATAATGCGCGGTTCCAATCAGCTGACAGGCCTCGTCTGGAGTGGCATTGACAGATACTTTGCTTTTTGGATAGAGCCTCTTCTAGTTTTAGCTTGTGGGGGTAGGAGGATGTGAGCAGAGACCATAAAGAGATATCAGCTTGGGTTCTCTTCAACTATGTCAAAATCGTATCTTCGCGGCTTTCCTCACTTCCTTCTGATTTGTAGGGATCTTGAGAGGTCTGGGGATTCGAAACTGCAACTCCCTTGCCTTTCCCTGATGGATCAGCACTATCCATTCCCAACATTCTTCCAGATCGAGTCAACAAATTAACCTGTTGATCATTTTCAACCACAAAGTTCTTACTGGCCTCTTTGAGTTCTGCTAGCTGTGATGTACCCGATTTTTGAAATCAAACGGAGTCGCCACGCCATTTTTGTTTTAAGGGCCAAAACTTTGAAAAATGCCCGAGATTAGAGATTTGGGTTCGGAGGTCACGTTACACGCCGGGAAGGACGTTAGTGTGCACCCGGAATGCCTCGTAAAACGAGTCTTCCAAGCTAAAAACCATTTGTTTGTGTGTGTGTGTGTGTGTGTGTGTGTTACTTTGGCCAAAATAAGTTGAAACTGAAGAAAGTAAAAATTGGGAATTCTTTATTAGACTTTGGACAGATCCCATGATTTTTGGTGTGATTTTTGGGTTGAGATTTGGTACTCAAAAGATTTTTGGAAGTTGAAAACCATTTCTGCCAGAATGAAAAAGGCAGTGGACACTTGATTTTGAAATGGACTTTAGGGCTTGAAAACTCCAGAATCTGGGAAAAGTCCGAGAATGAAAAATGTTTAAAACACCTTAAATAAGGTTTCTGTAAAAGAACTTCCCATTTTGGAGATAATTTGGGGGACCAAAACCTTCTGGAAATATAAGATGTGAAATCTGGATTTCCAGAGACTGATGAACTGACCATTAAAGGAAAATTTGAAAAATGGAGTTTTACTCACGCCAAAAATAAAGTAAAAATATGTCTGGAAATCTCTGGATGTTGGATACAAAAAGTGTTTTGTAGTCAACACCAAATTCCAAGTTTATCTGTGTCCAAAAAATTAGACCATGGACTGGGGTCTTAGAAAATTGCTACTGGACAGCAACTTCTCAAGAAGGAAAACATGATTTTAAAGGGGGTTTGGCATCCATGCTTGTCCCCATTTCCCTAGGTTTTGATTAGTAGTCACTAGACATTTTAGTGGTGATCTACTATATCAAACCATCCTTGGGGTACATTAGGACTTAAGCATTTCATTTGCTTGGGAAGGGGAATTTTGTATAGATGAAATTAAAGAGAAAAATCAACTAGAGATTTAAAATGTGGACCATTTGAGATGGTCATTCATGAAGATGAACTTCAAGATGACCATCTTAGGTCAAGATTTAAGTTAAATTAGACATAAAGTAAATCAAAGTAAGGAGAACAAGATGAACAAGAAGTTAAAAGGGAGTTTTAGGGTTTAGAGAAGGAGGGCTTTACCAATGGTGACACCCTATCTTCCTAGGCTTGGAATTTGACTTGAGGAGTATCAAGATTTGGTGTTTGACTTGAGGAGTATCAAGATTTTGTGTTTGGATTTGTGTTTGGGTGGATTCAAGGCTTGAATGTGTTTAGGGTTTGATGATAGAGTTGGTCAAAGAGAAAACAAGTAGATAGCACTTAAGTCCTCTATGTTTTCTCTCTAATCCTCCTTCTAAGGGGTGATTTGAGCTTGGATTGGTGTATGTATGAGAGTATGTATGAGAGTGTTTTGAAAGTATTTTGAGTGAGTGGGGTTTGGGAAAGATTGAAGAGAAAATGGTGGCAATTCTAGTGAATTCCCACTGTTTTCTCCCTATTTTTCGCCAGAATACAGCTTATATGAGCCAATTGTGTTATGTAAACTGAGAGAGGAGGGTTTAATTTATAGGCCTCTGGAAATGTCAAACATGTCCGCGCGGATTGGGTTGTAAACGTGCACTGTTCATTAAATGCAGCTCCAGGCTTTGGACAGGAAGAATAAAATTCAAAAATCCAGCAGTTTATGTTTTTCAACTTGCCCAATTCGGATTTTTCCAATTTTTTTTGCTTTTTTGATTCCTTTCCATGGTTTATCTTTAAATGGCAATCCCTAATCTACCCTCACTTTGTTAGGAATGTTAGGAATTATTAGAAATGTTAGAAATGTTAAAACTTTCTTTAATTTTCTAACGAAAATTCTAACAACTCAAATTGGAGCACTTACAGTAGCCCCTCGGCGACGGCGCTTTCGAAGGAAGCGGGGTCGTCGATAAGAGTAAGGCTCCATATTTGACAGGAGGATCAAGTGATCGAGTGGCTGAACCTATTTAATAGGCTACCTACGTATCCTTAAGAGGAATCAAGCCAGCCGTAGTTCGGGTCTTTGACCCTGGAGTGACTGTTTTAGGATGTCAATCTGGCGAGCGAGTTATGTAGTTGGTTGCTAAAGAAACTCTGCTGGGGATAGGAATGAACATTTTCGGTTGGATGGCTATCCGCTCTGCTGGGGATAAGAGATGATCATTTTCGGTCGGATGGCTATCCGCTCTGCTGGGGATAGGAATGACCATTTTCGGTCGGATGGCTGAACCTAATGATAGGCTACCTACGTATCCCGAATGGGAATCAAGCCGGTCGTAGTTCGAGTTTTTCGACTATCTTCAGTCGTTGACCCTAGAGTGACTGTTTTAGGATGTCAACCTATGACTCGACTATTTTGGGGAAGTCGCCCTATGATTTTGACTATTTTGGGGAAGTCGCCCTAAGATCTGACTATTTTGGGGAAGTCACCCTATGACTTGACTATTTTGGGGAAGTCTCCCTATGATTTGACTATTTTGGGGAAGTCGCCCTAAGATCTGACTATTTTTGGGAAGTCACCCTATGATCTGACCATTTTTGGGAAGTCACCCTAAGATCTGACTATTTTTGGGAAGTCACCCTATGATCTGACTATTTTTGGGAAGTCACCCCATGACTTGACTATTTTGGGGAAGTTGCCCTAGGGTTTTGACTATTTTGGGGACGTCGCCCTAAGATTTGACTATTTTTGGGAAGTCACCCTAAGATCTGACTATTTTTGGGAAGTCACCCTATGATCTGACTATTTTTGGGAAGTCACCCTATGACTTGACTATTTTGGGGAAGTCGCCCTAGGGTTTTGACTATTTTGGGGACGTCGCCCTATGACTTGACTATTTTTGGGAAGTCACCCTAAGATCTGACTATTTTTGGGAAGTCACCCTATGATCTGACTATTTTTTAGAAGTCACCCTATGACTTGACTATTTTGGGGAAGTCGCCCTATGGTTTTGACTATTTTGGGGACGTCGCCCTATGACTTGACTATTTTTTGGGAAGTCACCCTAAGATCTGACTATTTTTGGGAAGTCACCCTATGACTTGACTATTTTGGGGAAGTCGCCCTAGGGTTTTGACTATTTTGGGGACCTCGCCCTATGACTTGACTATTTTTGGGAAGTCACCCTATGATCTGACTATTTTTGGGAAGTCGCCCTAAGATCTGACTATTTTTGGGAAGTCACCCTAAGATCTGACTATTTTTGGGAAGTCACCCTGGTAATGATTTTGGTTTGTCGAATTAGGGGATGATTGCGATTTATTGCTTTCCTCGTGTTGTGTGTGATAGTGTTTTAGGTGCCTCAAACCTTAATGATGGCGTCTTAGGTGCCTCGAACCTTCATGATGGCATCTTAGGTGCCTCGAACCTTGGAGATGGCGTCTTAGGTGCCTCGAACCTTGATTTGAAATGATTTCCCTTTGATGGTTTGGGATAGATGGTCTATTGGTGGACTTCATTTGAAGGGATCGGTCTTATATTTGCTGATAATGGAAAAGAAACGGGATTCCGTTAACTTCGCTGGGGATTTTGTTAGCCTTTGTTGGAGTTTAGTTCAAGAGTATGAACCCAAATGGGGACTTAGTTCAGGAGTATGATCCTAAGTCGAGGTTTAGTTCAGGAGTATGAACCTAAATGGGGACTTAGTTCAGGAGTATGATCCTAAGTCGAGGTTTAGTTCAGGAGTATGAACCTAAATGGGGACTCAGTTCAGGAGTATGATCCTAAGTCGAGGTTTTGTACCTGAGGGAGACTGTTTGAGAGCGTTCTTGCTGGGGAAGATTTGAGCTTACGAGGATTACTGGGGAAAAAGGGTGACCGTGTTGGTCAAGTGGCTGGACCTATGGTAGGCTACCTACGTATCCCGAGTGGGAATCAAGCCTGGACGTAGTTCGAAAATTGCATGGGATGGTTTGACGGTATTTGGGAGTCACCCAAGGTTTGACTGTTTTTTGGGAAGTCGCCCTAAGATTTGACTATTTTTGGGAAGTCGCCCTAAGACTTGACTATTTTTGGGAAGTCACCCTAAGATTTGATGATAATGTTCTTTTAGAAAAGTAGTTGACTAAGATATGCTTTCATACCTGTGCTTTGTGCTTACACTGTAGGCATGGGAAGGGACTGAGGCTACGGGTGATGTTGATGAAGAGTTGTTGGGTTGCGGTTTTACGCGACGATTTGCTGTCTTTGGAGGCATTTTGACCTGAAGGGGGAGTTTGGTTGAGTCTGCATCTTGCTGGTGATCGTCAACCTTGTAGAAGTTGTTGAGCTTGTCTTCACATTGGGACTTCTTGCTTTTGAGAACTTGGTGTCTCTGACCGATTTTCATTTGAGAACTTGGCGTCCCTGACCGATTTGCCTTTGAGAACTTGGCGTCTCTGTCCGTACTGTATTTGAGAACTTGGCGTCTCTGACCGATTTTCATTTGAGAACTTGGCGTCTCTGTCCGTACTGTATTTGAGAACTTGGCGTCTCTGACTGAACTGTATTTGAGAACTTGGCGTCTCTGACCGAACTGTATTTGAGAACTTGGCGTCTCTGACCGATTTGTAGACACCGGAGGTGATCTGCACATGTTTTGCCCAGAATCATTTCTTGCCGAAAAGGGGCATTTGATTTCTTGCGATTTTGTTGAAACCATTGATTTTGGACTTTGGTATATATCTTCCTTGTTGAGGGTAAGTCTCAATAGCGAAGGAAAATGGTCTTTCACATTCGAATCCCTGCATTGGTTAGTAGAGAGGAAGATGTATATATGACATTCATGATGACAGATGCATGCATAGAATCAGAATGATTATGACAGTATCACTGCATATGTTCGCGAGATGATGCATTTACTTGCTTTCGAAGATACACTTAGCCTAAGCTTTTGGCAGGGAAATTATGATTTATGATCTTCAATCACTTAGGATTTTTCCTATTGATTCAAGTTTTGTGCATGCTACATGAGCCCTTGGGATATTTTTGTGGGGATGCATGGTGATGAGAGGGGATGCATTGGGATGTAAGTGTCTGGAGACTGTTTGGAACAGATTTTGAGCAAGTGGGGGAGGTGAGAACCCTCGATTATGATTTAAACAGTGGTTGTTGATGAGGTTTTGTTAACAGTATCACATGGACCTCAATCTTGATGAGATTGGATTCGGATCCGGGTCTTGTTTGGAATTTTCCCTCTCAATTTTGGTCATTTGAAGGCGATCTTGTGACGTGCTCTAGGGCACGTTGATATGAGTGAAACTTCTTTCATTTGGGTGAGCCGTGACTTGGCCGAAACCTTGTTCGGAGAATGATTTGATGAAATTGCTAATGCGGGTGAAACCCGGATCTTAGATTCCGACGCTACGGGAAGGCTGCTATGTACCAAGTTACGAAGCCGAAAATCTAGTTGTTGATGTGACTAGACCTTTCTTGTGACTTGATAAAATTCGAGTCCAGAGGACCGGCTTAGCAAAGTCCAGTTTCGAAGCAGCGACTTGGCGAGGCCCTAATCTTATAACCTCGTTGTGATTCTAACATAATTAGCGAGTCCCAATCGATTGGTAATGCAAAGCGATCCTGAGAATAATCTGATGAAGATCGAATCTATCTTGTAGTGAAGAACCCAATGTGGACCCAAAGATGACTATATAAGCCCCAGCTTGAAGAGCTGATACAGGAGAACCCGGGAGAACCGCTTGGCAAGCCCCAGCGTGAAGAAATTCAGAGCGGTCTTACAGAGGAGGCACCCATCTTTTCAGACCTTAGTCAACCAGTTACTGGACAAGACTCAGAAATGTTTACGTGCAAGGGCATATCTTTTGAAAGGTGGGAATTTCTCCCGAATTTGTGTATGAATCTCTCACTTTTGGGTTTGACTCTTTTGAGAGAGTATAAACATAACAAGGTGTGGAAACGTGTATGGAAGCCCCTGCTGACAGAAAAACAGTGTTTGGCTCTACCTTCCTATAATGTAGAAAGAGAAGACTTGTCGAGACACTTGGAAACTTGTCTTATTCGTGATGATCACAAAGCTGCTTAAAACCCTTTGTTAATGTTCGGGTTATTCAAACACTAAATTTGATATGAACAAATATTTTGATTAATCACAGGGAGAAAATCAACTGATATCGAGAATCAAGCTCGGAAGGGCGGAAAGTGTATAGGGACAATCCTTGATGAGAACGGATTTTTTTTTTGAAATTTGTTTGTGATTTTGACCGGACCATTTCTGGTTGCCTACGTTCCCTTCATTATGAAGAGCTCAGGTCGCCGTAGTTCGGGCCTATCCCGAATGAAAAGAGAACGAATGTTGAAATTCGAGGATCTAAGGACCTTTGGGGATTTTGAGGATTTGGAGGATTGAATAACATATCCCCTTAGAGTATTCATAAAGACACGGATGCGAAGCCCCAGTGGGACATCCACGGCAAGTGTTTGTGGAGTAGAAATGAATTATGCTCACATGAATCAAATTTGAATTTGCACAATCTTTGATTGGTAATTTTGAGCCAAAATGGATTAGATTCCAATTTAAGTAAGGAATGAACCATTAATTTGATTTAGATTTTACGATGAAATTGCTATCCGATAGGAATTGCAGCTGGGTTTCTGGGCTTCGATCGGCCATCGGGTAATTTTGGGAGTTATGACCTCTTAAAGTGAGGGGTCGGTGGGCCTTTTCTTGGCGAACCTCTAAAGATGAGAGGTTGGCTTGCAGGGATGTGTTTGGAAAATCTATGGCAGGGAAGATTGATTGCCCCTAAGGATGAGAGGTCAAATTTTGACCTTGGCCAAAGGCGAGGGTAATGGTGATGGGAGTATCCTCTAAAATTAAGAGGATGGCTTGGGATTGGTTTAAGGTATTGATAAGAGGAAGTCCAAGCTATCGAGAACTTTTGTGAACTTGCGAGAATTCGGGCTCCTTTTTGATCATTGGAGAGCCTCTTTTTTTTTTTTTTTTTTTTTTGGAAGGCTTCCTGATGAGCTTGGAATTATATCCGAGATTGTGAGGATTTTAAAATCATTCTTTTGAGAATTCGGAAGGCCTCTTTGAGGAGTTGAGAATTATCTTTCCTTCCTTCACAACTTGAACATTTTATGCATCGCCGACTCTCTACGCTAACTTCTTTGGCGTTGCTTGGACTTCTCTCAATAAGGAGCAAAGGTGATGGCTAAACAGGGTTTCAAAACATGCCGATCTTGAAATGAAAGGGTAGTGTTTAGTGAGGGTGAGGTAATGGCTTTCCTATGGGTGAAAGGCTTCGACCGCAATCCTTACCGGATGACCTAAATGAAATTAAGTCTTCATTGCTTGCTTAAGCTTTAAATGAGAAAAGATCCATGCAAATTCATCGAGCAACGAGAGGATGATGATGAAAGGGATGTGAGCATATGAGATGCAAGATGGGGAGTTGGTAAGCCCCAATTTGGGAAGGATATCAATTGATTTTCTCACTCCGATTAATTTAAATATTAATCATTTCAAAGAATTAGTGGTTGATCAGCACAAGTGATCATTTAGGATAAAACCATTTCAATTAAGTGTAACGTGGGTGTGCAAGTGATGTCTCGAGTCTAGCAAGAAAAGAAAAAAGACTTATATTAAAAGTTAGACATTTAACTACTATGTCCAAAATGGACTACAACGACAAATGTCCAGGAAGGACTTAGGTGAAAGAAAAGTACTAGAACCTACGAAGATTGACTTAAAAGACTATTTTAAAGATAGGTAGCCCCTAGTCTAGCCACTCTTTGTTGTTGGACCATGCATCTACTCTTCGACGCTGGAGATGGGGGCTATTGCAGATCTTTCCATCAGGATCTCTTTGGCAATCTCTTGCTTAATCCAACCATTTTCATCATCTGCAATGGTCGGTCCACCGACCTTACAAAGGGGTGAGTCAAATTCCATTATGCCCACAAGTCTTGAATCACCAAACTCGACCATGTTGACATTCGGGTTGTTGTTTCTAGGGAATGGATTACTGATAGTATTGGGCCCTTCAGGCACCTCTAACCTCCCTTGTTCAATCAAACTTTGGATCACCTTTTCGGGGACGCAATCATCTGTCAGTGCCCGTAGTGCGATGAAAGGCACAATGCTTGGAGGTATCCAAAGGAGCATTGGGGTTTCTAGGGCGATAATTTTCCAAAGGCCGGAGCAAACCTTCTCTCACCAAACCTCTGAAGATATCACTTTCAAAGGCATCCCAAAGTTTCTCAAGTCTTGGAGCCGGGATGCGGAGCATCGAGGTTTCTTGGGAACAAAGGAAGTGGCATTGTTACTGATCTGTCCGCATAGCTAATCACTTCTTTACCTTTTGGTTGGGCGGAGGCTGTGTTGGAGGTGGAAAAAACTCGGTATTTGTAAGCGGGTGCGGCGGTCGAGCTGCTGATTGTAAGCCTTTTCGAATATAGCCCGGAATTAACCATTGCACGCAAGTCGGCGTAGGGAAGTGGCTGAGGGAAGCTCTCAAATGCGGCTTCAAGCATGACCGAAAGATGTCTAAGCGCTCCTCGTCGGAGGGAGGAATGGCCATTTCACTAAGCTTGGTTCCACCTTCTATAGAAATCCCCAATATTCTCATCGGGCGGCTGCATCGTTGTCTGCCAGTCAACTCTGTTTGTTTCCCATTCCAAGTTGGCTTTATACTTATACGTGAAATGCGGTAATCTGTTCCCAAGTAGCCCTAGCTTCAGTGCTGCAATCGGAAAAACCATTTCAAAGCCCCACGACTTCAAAGAGAGACCGAAGTAGTCGGCCAACGCCTGGTTTGTGCATCCCTTAGCTTTCATTGCCAAAGTGTAGGTGTCCAAGTGAGTTTTAGGGCACGCACTTCCATCAAACAGATTCGAGATTGGGCATCACGAACTTGTGAGGCAGGGGTACAATTGAGTCGGGATCTGTAGGCTGAAGAGCAGTGTTCCTTTTGACGGTCAATTCAGCGATCTGCGCTTTCATTTCCTTGTGTTTCTCCATAAACCAAGCCAATTGGGGATCCAAAGGTGGAGCGGGAATGCCTGAGCCAATATTTGAGCCAAGAAGAGGACTAGCTGTTGGTGGTGCATTGGTGGGAGGAATACCATATCCCGGAGCATAGGTGAAGGCCTGTCCTTGGCCCAAATTACCCTAGGGAGTATAGGTAGGAGCTTGGGCAAAGGGATAGAACCCAGCGACTAGATGTTGGCTTCCAATCGGCAGAGAAGATGGAGGCAGATCTGAGGTAGCTGGATAGCTCGGATTTCCGGGGTGAGGCCCGTAAGTAGGCTTGAGTGCGGGCTGCTGTCCCTGGTTGTTGAATTGCATGGCTGTGGCGAGGTGTGTAACCGGGGGAATGCTGCGGTCCTGGTGATTCTGATGAAACCGGGATGGAGGTTTGGTAACCTATCGAACCCTGAGTGATAAATAGATTTGTGAAAGCTGTGTGAGGAGCAGCTGAGCTAGCATCATTCTGAGGAGGGGCTCCTGACTGTTGCCCCAAACCAAACTGTGGTGGCATTCCAAACCGTTGCTGCGAAAGTCCGGATTGATTGGTCCCAAACTGAGGCGGGATCCCAATTTGCTGTGGCATTCCGGGGTATCCCCAACCATGGGAAGGCATTTCGTACTGACTTTGTCTCCACTGAGGAATTGTGAACTGGCTCGTCCCGTCAGGCTGCGTGGATCCAGTGGTCTGCAGTTGGGGGGGCTGGCTGACCCAAAGATCGAGGAGCATGGGTTCTGGTAGTGGTACCATAGGAGGTGGGCGGTGGCATCCTGGAGTAATCAAGGCGACTGAGAGTGGGATTGGCATCCTCTTCCTCTTCCACGGTGAAAGTGCCATCGGGGTTGAGGCTGGCAGCCAAACCATGGCTCTTAATAGCCTCCATAAGGCTATTCAGCTGTGCTTCCTGTCGTAACCTCATCTGTTCTGCTAACTGATTCCACTGTTGTTCTGTCTGAGGGGTCCCGGGAGGCGGAGTGACGTTATCCCCTTCATTACCAGCTGATGCAGACATTCTGAAACCCGGAGTCGGAATAAACGGCGAAGCTGACGATGCGCTTGACTCTTCCCAACTGATCAAACGGTGTCCCGGTGCCCGAAACCAAGCTTTGTGAGGAGCTGCGGGGGGAAAGACATGAGGGTTCAGAGATTTAGGGATTGAAGGAGGACAGGTGTTTGGGCTTTGGGCTCATTTAACATGCAGTTATTTGTTCACGTTTACTTAAAACATGTCTTATTAACCTAATCGGTTGGAAAAGATTTCTCTTCTTTTTCGCAAACTACTCTGGATCCTGGATCAGTGGGCCCCGTCACTACGTCTATAAGCCCCTCGTATTCCACCTGTATTTCGACCTCCCAGGGTGGGCGGCCCGGCGAGGTCCTATAGGGCAAGCGGGTCCCACCGACCGAAAGAAAAATGATCCTAAAAGTCTGGCGGGTAATCGAGTCTTGACAAGCATTCGATGTAAATTACGGACAAAGCTGACGTCAAAGTCAAGATCATGTCCGAGGGCTCGACAAAAAGTCGGCATGATTTGGACTGATAAATGTCCACGATTGATCTTGACTTGTCGTCAATTAGGCTGTAATTAGGCATGGAATAATCATTAATCCTTGATGACTCAGTGTCAATGCTGAGAGTCAGTGTATAATTTGTTCCAGTCAGAGCCGAAGTCAAGGCGCCGGTCAATATCTTGGTCAAAGTCTGCGGCGGAAAACCGGCATGACTTCGACTGATTAGGGTCCCCGAATGATATTGAGTCGGTATGCCGACAAAGGCTTGAAAGGAAAGGTCTATACACGGACAGGGCATGACACAGACCAGACTAAAAACCAACCGGGTCTCGGACAAAGTGTGTCATGGACAAGTGCATGGTCGACACGAGGCTCCATGGGATGTTTGGGTAGTCCTGTGCTTGCACCGAGAGGCGTAATAATACCAAACGGGCCGCGACAAGGATTTCCCCGGGTTAGGGACGTAGTGTGCAGTGTAAGGTCACGTGCGCGTAGTGTGCAAGCAGTCTATCCTCTTTTCTGAGTAAAATAGAAATTTTTCATGTGTCTTAAAAAGAATGATGCATGATTTTTTTTTGAAAATTTTCTTTTTTTTTTGAAATTCTTTTTTTTTTGAAATTTTTTTTTGAAATTTTTTTTTGAAAGTAAATGCACACATAAGCACATAAGCACAAAAATTCCAACAGTTAGGGACATGATTCCGACAATCAAAATTTTGACTTTTTCCGAGGCGGCCAAAACAACACGAAAATGTGCAAAAATCAACACACACCACAAATGATTTTTAATGCCGGGACGGAAGCTTGACCCTCAAAAGCTTTTCTTTTTTTTTGAAAACGATGATACCGGTACGTGGGATTGTTAAACCACAATTTATCCCCGACTCGTGTTAGGAGGCGATAACGGGAAGTTTAATGGTTTCCACCAATATACCAAATATCATTTTTTTTTTTAGAAAAAGCTTACTTTTATCCCCAGCGGAGTCGCCACTATGATGTACCCGATTTTCGAAATCAAACGGAGTCGCCACGCCATTTTTGTTTTAAGGGCCAAAACTTTGAAAAATGCCCGAGATTAGAGATTTGGGTTCGGAGGTCACGTTACACGCCGGGAAGGACGTTAGTGTGCACCCGGAATGCCTCGTAAAACGAGTCTTCCAAGCTAAAAACCATTTGTTTGTGTGTGTGTGTGTGTGTTACTTTGGCCAAAATAAGTTGAAACTGAGGAAAGTAAAAATTGGGAATTCTTTATTAGACTTTGGACAGATCCCATGATTTTTTGTGTGATTTTTGGGTTGAGATTTGGTACTCAAAAGATTTTTGGAAGTTGAAAACCATTTCTGCCAGAATGAAAAAGGCAGTGGACACTTGATTTTGAAATGGACTTTAGGGCTTGAAAACTCCAGAATCTGGGAAAAGTCCGAGTATGAAAAATGTTCAAAACACCTTAAATAAGGTTTCTGTAAAATAACTTCCCATTTTGGAGATGATTTGGGGGACCAAAACCTTCTGGAAATATCAGATGTGAAATCTGGATTTCCAGAGACTGATGAACTGACCTTTAAAGGAAAATTTTAAAAATGGAGTTTTACTCACGCCAAAAATAAAGTAAAAATATTTCTTGAAAGCTCTCGATGTTGGATACAAAAAGTGTTTTGTAGTCAACACCAAATTCAAAGTTTATCTGTGTCCAAAAAATTAGACTATAGACTGGGGTCTTAGAAAATTGCTACTGGACAGCAACTTCTCAAGAAGGAAAACATGATTTTAAAGGGGGTTTGGCATCCATGCTTGTCCCCATTTTCCTAGGTTTTGATTAGTAGTCACTAGACATTTTAGTGGTGATCTACTATATCAAACCATCCTTGGGGTACATTAGGACTTAAGCATTTCATTTGCTTGGGAAGGGGAATTTTGTATAGATGAAATTAAAGAGAAAAATCAACTAGAGATTTAAAATGTGGACCGTTTGAGATGGTCATTCATGAAGATGAACTTCAAGATGACCATCTTAGGTCAAGATTTAAGTTAAATTAGACATAAAGTAAATCAAAGTAAGGAGAACAAGATGAACAAGAAGTTAAAAGGGAGTTTTAGGGTTTAGAGAAGGAGGGCTTTACCAATGGTGACACCCTATCTTCCTAGGCTTGGAATTTGACTTGAGGAGTATCAAGATTTGGTGTTTGACTTGAGGAGTATCAAGATTTGGTGTTTGGGTGGATTCAAGGCTTGAATGTGTTTAGGGTTTGATGATAGAGTTGGTCAAAGAGAAAACAAGTAGATAACACTTAAGTCCTCTATGTTTTCTCTCTAATCCTCCTCCTAAGGGGTGATTTGAGCTTGGATTGGTGTATGTATGAGAGTATGTATGAGAGTGTTTTGAAAGTATTTTGAGTGAGTGGGGTTTGGGAAAGATTGAAGAGAAAATGGTGGCAATTCTAGTGAATTCCCACTGTTTTCTCCCTATTTTTCGCCAGAATATAGCTTCTATGAGCCAATTGTGTTATGTAAACTGAGAGAGGAGGGTTTAATTTATAGGCCTCTGGAAATGTCAAACATGTCTGCATGGATTGGGTTGTAAATGTGCACTGTTCATTAAATGCAGCTCCAGGCTTTGGACAGGAAGAATAAAATTCAAAAATCCAGCAGTTTATGTTTTTCAACTTGCCCAATTCGGATTTTTCCAATTTCTTTTGCTTTTTTGATTCCTTTCCATGGTTTATCTTTAAATGGCAATCCCTAATCTATCCTCACTTTGTTAAGAATGTTAGGAATTGTTAGAAATGTTAGAAATGTTAAAACTTTCGTTAATTTTCTAACGAAAATTCTAACAACTCAAATTGGAGCACTTACACTAGCGTAATTGGAACAGGACGAGTGCTGTAGGGCCACGCCGCCTGTCTTATCTCATTTATGGACAATGGCGCCTCCACATTAGCCGCTAACCTGAGTTCCTCCAAAGAGATTGGGGAATCTCTAGGCACCATAGAGGAGATAGCGTTGATAACCAAATGCTCTTCATAATCATCATAATCAGCAGTATTATTCAAATCATATAAATCATCGAGATACAAAACATAGCAGAAGTTATCTTTCATTTCATCAGAACATGGAATTACATCAGTCACGATCTCATTACAATCAACACTATCATTTCCATCTATAGACTCTCCAAACTCTATTACATTGACAAAATAGTCTTGACCAAAATCCATGAGATTCACGATGTTGCTAGGCAGAGGGTTGCTGACGACATTAGGACGAGGGGACTTTTCAATCTTCTTTTCATCTACAAGACCTTGGATAATCCTTTTGAGGGTGAAGCAAGTATTGGTGGTGTGCCCCGGGAACTGATGGAACCGACAATATTTGCTTGTGTCAAGATTGGGATTGGGACTAGCAGGCCTGTAATTCTCTAGCGGCTTTATCATACCGGTTCTGAGCAATCCGTTGTAAACCTCCTCTGTAGTCATACCCAAGTCATCAAACTTTTGTTGTTTCTTTGGCTGGAATCTCCCACCATTAGGACCATTATTACCTCCTCCTTGCAGGTTATTGACAATGTTGTCCTTAACTACTTCTCTTCCTTTCAGTGCCATGGCAGAGACTCGGTTCGTTGTTCGGTACCTGAATCCTCCACTTCCACTATTTCCACTAGCATTCATACCCGGAGTTTGATTAAAAAGCCTATTCTCACTGCGAGCACCCATTCCAACCATTTCCTTGAGATCGGGATACCAACCTTTTCCGATAGCTTCCCTTAATACTGGCTTCACGCACGACAAGAAAATATCCTTCTGATCCTGAAGGGGAATCGGCTCCGACAGTTCGTTAAGCTTGGCATTCCACCGCTTATAGAATTCTGTGATTGACTCGTCATTCTTTTGAATGGTCCCCACTAAGTCATCTCGGGTGGTACGCCACTCTAGATTTCCTTTATACTTATCCAAGAAGGTCTCTGTGATCTGGCTCCAGGTGGAGCGGCATTCTTGTTTCAATGCCAAAAACCATGTGAGCGCTGGTCCTTTCAAAGTTAGATGAAAATGGGATGCCATAAACTCGGGCGTGCAGCCAATCGCCCCCATAGTCATAACATATGTATCCACATGAGTCTTTGGACAAGCCGTGCCGTCAAAGTCCATCTTCGGCATCTTGAACTTATGAGGCAAGGGAGTTACTTAAGCTGGGTCCACCACCTTGAGACCACTAGAACCTACAGTCAGTCTGTCGATTTGCTGTTGCATCTGCTTCAATAAGGTTGTTACTTCCGGAGTTAAACCTGGAATCTGGGGAATAGCAGGAGCCACTGTTGAAGACGGCACTGGGAACTCCGAAGTAGATCTAATGGGCAGAGCAGCCGATGGGAGACCGAAGGTACTGGGGATACTGATATTACTATCCAACAAACTGACAGAGCTGGGAATTCTGTTCCCGTACATCTCATAACCATTAAACTGCACACTGGGGTTCTGGGGACCGAATTGCACTAACTGACCTCTGAATTGACCAAGAGTAGAAAATCCTATACTGATGCAAGGAGCAGAATACGGGGTGGAACCATACAAATGCTGGGTAAGAGGGGAACACACTGCGGGTTGAGGGAAACTGCCTTGAATCTGAGACTGCGGATACCTCGGAATACTGTCTTGAAAAATCTGATTCCCTGAAAGACGGTATTGACCATTCTGCTGTACATTAGACTGACCACACTGATAGCTGTCGGGGTACATACTGAACTGGGGTTGGGAGTAACTGGCTTGGAACTGAGACCCATACTGAACTTGTGGCATCGGGACATTGGGAGCAGGGGAGGAAGTGAGATCGAAAAAGTTCGCTGGTTGGCCGCCATTCTTGCTAACACCCTGCTGAGCAACTTGGTTATACCCTTGAGAGGATGGGGTAGGAAACCTTCTTTGGTCATTCACAAACATTCCCGGAGGCGACACTTGATCGGGGCGCGGGGCATAGCTTACTGGAGGAGGCATAGCATTGTAGCTAGGCTGAGTAGGCTGAGCAGGTGAAGCGGATCCAATCTCGTTGTGGTTGTCTTCTGTGATCTTCTCATAAGAACCGTCTTCCCGGCGGAGTACTGCAATTCCCTGGGCCCTCATGGCCTCAACAAAGCGGTTATGAGCTTTTTCCTCTCGGGCTTTGGCACTCTGAGCCAACCGGTGGGCCTCGTGTTCCCTGGCCAAAGCAGCTTCCAAAGTTATCCTCAGTTCATCTGCAGACATATCGTTCAAACCCGGTTGACCAATCGGACCCGAACCTCCAGCAGGCTGAGCAGCGAACATGTCTCCATTCCCGGCCATATCTGATTCTATACTGACTAAAGCTTCGAAAACTGCTTGAACTTCTTTGACAACCCAGACCAAACGAGCTCCCGGAACAGATGATCGGATCCAACTCGCCGTAGCTGCAGGGCTTATAAGGTAGGGAAGGAGGAAGACTTTTGAGGAAATACAGGAGAGGGAGAAGAAAAGGGGGAACAGACTCGCACAAACAATTTATTTATCTTCAAGTATAAATCGGTGATTTAAATCCTAGGAACGGTTGGGAAAGGAGAAGCCTTTATTTATGCAATCTAGACCTCGGGGGAACCTAGGGACGCATCGTTCAAATTACACTAAATGCTTTGCACTTGAAATTAATAATAGGTAACGATACCTAACCAATACCTAACACGATGTGGGACGGATGAGTAGCCCCAATTTCTGGAGAAATTTGGGCAGCATAACGGGTATTCCCGAAGAAATTCCAAGAAAAATCCGGCATGACCTCTCGTCGGTGCATGGTGACAATGCGGCATGATCTCTCGTTTAGGACATGCCATGGGAGTGACATGTCCTTACGTGAAACCATGTTACATTGGCAACATGCCCACAAGGTGCGAGGTTTTGGGGAAGGTATAAGGACCTATTGGAAATTTCAAAAACAATTCATTGTGGTGTAATTAAAACGTTGCATCAAAAACCAACTGTGGGTAAGGTTTAAGTGTGGCGCCACCTATAACGCACTAGGGGGATGGGTTTGACATTAGGCGCTCAAATGTAGGCGATTATTATCACCGTTCGCGATGCCGTCAATCGCACCTGAGGGTTCTAAATCTATGTGGTGTAGTGTGCGGATGACTATATTCATTTATTCATAAAAAAAAATTATTTATTTATTAAAAAAAAAAGAAGAAAGAGAAAACACACACACTCTCGCAGGGAACAAAAAAGGAACAACAACCAACTGGGCAAACTTTTGATTAAGGGACTACCCTCAAACCAGAACCTGAGATATGTCCAGTGACCATTCCTGTCGCGTGACATAGAACAGCAGGGAATAAAGCTGTCGCACGACCAGGATAGTCACTGAACCAGAACTCCTGCAAACTGGGATTAGCCCCTGCCTCTCCTTGGCAAGTTATGAAGCAATCCAATAAAGCACAACAACAAATCCACAAGAAACAAACAAAGGTATACAAGTTGTAAGATCTCACAAAATGCATGAATCGCACAAGATTATCAAGGATGCACATAAGATGAACACATTGGATGTCTAAGTGGACGAAAGCATGACCCTCTTAGTTTTTGAAAAAACAGGTTTTCCAAAAAGTTTTCCCCAGCGGAGTCGCCACTGAATACGCGCTCGCCCAAAAAAAATTTCGGTTTAGAATAGAAAATGAAGGAGTCTCCACGCCATGCTTTTAGAGGTGCACTTTGAAAAACCTTTTGAAAGAAAATGGGTCCGGGGGTCAGGTTACGTGTTGGGAAGAACCGAGAGTTCACCCAACACGCCTCGTCCGTAGACGAGTCTTTCTAAATTAGACATCCAAATAATTCAAATAATGTGCAAACGATGATAATAGGCAAATGCAATAAACATGAATTTTATTGAATAGATGAGATTATTACAACTTGTAGACCAATTGTTCAGGGTGGCCACATCCCATTACAGCAAGGAAAACAGATTACAAATGAAACCAAGTCTTCTGCAAAGGACCATTTATGTCGCGTGACACAGGACTCCTCATGTCCAAATGTGTCGCGTGACACCAATAGTCACCATGCAGAGACTTACAACACTCAGATTACAGAAACCTCAAATGAACATAAAAGCATAGTTACAAACTAGATCTGAACATTAAACAACATGAACATACAACTAAATGCTAAGCTAACTAGCTAAATCAACTTACAACTGAAGAATGGTCCATGCAGATGGGCACGAAGTGTCGCATGACACAGGACTCCTCATGTCCAAATGTGTCGCGTGACACAAGCTTACCATCTGCAGGAACCTTACAAACTGAGGAACAGATTCAACAGATGCTCAAACAGATCAATCAATTATACCAGAATCAATAAGAATAGCATGAATTAGATATGAATCAACCAAAGGAGGGTGGATATGGGAGATCCACACTCCCTTGACATCCAAATTGCAATTATAGATAGATCACATCATGAACATGCAATTGGACTCAAGCAAACACGATTTAATCAGAGAGATTGCAGTTGCCACTTGATAATCTGAGGCAGATGGAACCTGATTATCAAGTGGAGAAGAAGGAAGCACAACAAAACAAATAGATAAGAGAGAGAGAGAGAGAGAGATGTTACCCTTATAGTCCTCAACTTCTACACCAAGTTAGGTGCAAAAGCCTTCGATTCAGCTTCTGAAGTGGAGATCTAGACACGAACTGAGAGCTGGATTGAAGAATTCAAGGTGTTTAGGGAAGTAGGAGGGTAATTGGGTTGAAGGTGTAATGAAGGGTGAAGGAATTAGAGATGAATTGGGTAGTTTTTGGTGAGGGAGGACGAGAGAGAGAGGTTCTGGGGCAATTTGTGCAGAGTGACGAGGGGGTCGAAATTGGGATCCAAAACTGAGAGGGGTAGGGTCTTATTTATAGCTGCCGATCATGGTCATATTATGTCGCACGGCACTCTGTAACCACTTTCCAAGACTTCGAGTTGTCGCGTGACAGGAGATACCACCAACCGTTTTTGGCGCCAAATCTGATTCTGGAACCTTCTTGGATAATACCTGAAAAGTCCAAAACAGATTTATTCCTTTTAGGTCCCTTGGCATGAGAAAAGTACAAAAAAGTACTTCCTTCATGAGAAACTTATGAAATGTTTCCGAAAGTCTCGGAATAGACTTGGAATTTACCAAAATGCCCCTAAATGCAATTTTTTTCATATTAAAATGCATCTGGAAAGGTCACGAATTGGATTGGCGTACTTACACAATGCTTAAGTCTATTAGAATTTTAATTGCCATAGCCGCATATTACAACTATGTGATATGGCAAATGGATGTCAAAACAGCTTTCCTAAATGGGAAGCTACTTGAGGATGTGTACATGACACAACCTAAAGGGTTTGTCGATCCAAGAAATTCTAATAATGTATGCAAGTTGCAAAGATCCATATGGGTTGAAGCAAGCTTCTAGGAGTTGGAATCTTTATTTTGATGAATTGATCAAAGAGTTTGGCTTCATCAAGAAAGAAGATGAACCATGTGTATACAAGAAGATCAGTGGGAGCATAGTACTATTTCTAATAATGTATGTCGATGATATCTTACTTTTTGGAAATGACATTCCTGCACTTCAGACTATCAAGTCTTGGTTAGGGAAGGGTTTCTCAATAAAAGATATGGGTGAAGCCGCCTACATCCTTGGTATCAAGATCTATAGAAAGTACTTACATTGACAAAGTTCTTAGAAGATTCAAGATGGAAAATTCTAAGAGAGGAAACTTTCAAATGGGTCATGGTGTTACTCTTAGCAAGACTCAGTGTCCTAAGACAACTGGTGATTGAAAGAGAATGAATGAGATTTATATGCTTCGGCAATTGGATCTATCATATATGCCATGATTAGTACTAGACCTGATGTCTCGTATCCTCTAAGCATGACGAGTAGATACAAATCTGATCCTGGTGAAAACCATTGGATGGAAGTTAAGATGATCCTTAAGTACTTAAGAAGGACTAAGGATGTGTTCTTGGTCTTAGGAAGGATGGAAAATGATCTTGTTGTAAAGGGTTACATAGATGCAAGCTTCCAAACTGACAAAGATAATTTTAGATCGCAATTGGGGTTTGTGTTTATGCTTAACGGAGGTGCGATTTGTTGGAAGAGTTCCAAGCAGAGTGCCATAGCTGATTTTACAACTGAGGCCGAATATATAGCGGCATCTGTTGCAGCTAAAGAGGCAGTTTGGATCAAGAAGTTCATTAGTGACTTGGAAGTCATTCCAAGTATCACTAATCTAGTGAAGCTTTATTGTGACAACAATGGTCCCATTTCCCAAGAAAAGGAACCAAGGTCACATCAACGATCCAAACACATACTTAGACGTTTCCACCTCATTCGAGAATTCATAGATAGAGGGGACGTTAAGATATGCAAAGTATCAACCGACGATAACATAGGGGATCCGCTTACAAAGCCCCTCGCACAAGCAAAGGATGATGGTCATGCTAGGTATATGGGTATACGATATTTATGAGATTGGCCTAGTGCAAGTGGGAGATTGTTGGTGTTATGCCCTAGGCTTATAACTTTTTTGACTCATAGTTAATACCGTTATGTAATCGTCTTTACCATTTATAATAGAGAATATTTATTTTGATTATTATATGTTTTACATGTTTATTATAATAATATATGTCCCTAGTTATTGTGAATAACTAGTATAAGTTGGTAATGGATAATCATAGAGATGATTATATTATATGCATGGGGATGCACATTACACTTATGGGTACTTGTTAGGGAACAAGGTACTGGACTGACCCATCTATGAGATTTATGGAATGGTCTATGGTCATATATGTTATAATTAAATCTCATGATAGTCGTGTCATTAGAATCCTTAGTACCTGAGATTATCATCGTCTTCCACATGATGAACGTTATGTTTGATATAGTCTAACACTATCTTTAATAGGATAGCAATAAGGGCTTTGTTGGAATGACCGAATTCTTATAGGGAAGAATGATAAGTCAAGATGGGATTTGTCCCTCGTAAAGAGAGATGTCTGCTTGGGCCCCTCGATGAATAGTGTTGATGAAATGTATGGCCAAACTCGAGAGATTTTATAGAGATCAAATGCACTTGGATTATCAACATATTCGTAGTCGAGAAAGCATTGAACAATATAAGTTGACGTGGACCATGGCTTATGTTCAATAAGACATCGCGAGAAAAAGGGATTGTGACAATGATCTATCAAGGAATCAAGCTTTGATATTATATTTAATTGGGTGGAGATAATGGATTGCTAGAGACCACTTATGCCTTGTGAGGACTGATGTTTCAACTCACTACCAACATAAATATAATTCCTATAGGGTCATACACAAAGAACGGATTGAAAAATGGCTCAAATATGGAAAATATGGTGAGGCGGGCGCCTGGTGGCAAGCGAGGCGGACGCCTGGAAGGCAAAAAGGAGAGTAACCTTATTCTAGAGGTGAGGCGGGAGCCTCGTGTATGGTGAGGCGGGCGCCTGGGCTTCAGTAGGGGCACCTCGTCCTGTTTTCCTGAAAATCCGATTTTGACTTGGAAAAGGGTTTTTCTTCCTAAAGGTTAGGAATATTTATAAAGTATAAATTGACCCTTTGTCGTTGGCCAAGATACACAAAAATTAGGGTTTTAGAAACACTAATTGATTGATCTTGATTACGAAAATTAGGGTTTGAAAAAAGTTTCAACAATAGAGGATCATCTAATAATCCAAAAAGATATAGATCTTGGTTCGTTCGCATGTGGATTACCAATAGAGGGTGATTGCTTTATCACCTAAATCTTGGAGACCTACCGTTGTTGATTCATCACAAGGAAGAACAAGAAGAAGATCAAAGTTTCGTATACGATTCAAGCTGAATTACGAATATGTGTATGAAAGACAAAATCACAACAAAGGTTAGTAAATCTATATTCATAATTATAATCTATTCATATTAGACGGATTCATGGCTAGGGTTTTGTGTTTTATTACAAGTCTTCCGCTGCCCTTGTTACCCCAAAACCCAACAAATATGCAATACAAATCAATTTTGGTTTGTGTGGTATTGATTTTCGTAAAAGGAGAAAGGTCAAAGATAAACTGTTACTCAATGTCACTAATGCAACGTTGAATGCATTTGCAACAGCGTAACCTATTTTTGCATCGTTAAACCAATGTGCTTCTCCACATGGACCATCATACTAGTTGAGAGTGAATAAGACTTTCTCCACCCTATCCTCGGCCATGAATAACTAAGCATATAATTCTTGATTTCCATAAACCTCTTGGTATAACATTGCCCAAACCTACGGCTAATCATCTGAATCAAGTCCAAGTAACTTTGTGATACAATGGAAACCACAATTCCCATCACCCCGCACATCAATTTTTTTCTCAACATAACCATTCATGTAAACCGGTACTTGATCAAGATATGGGATTGCATGTTTACTTTTTTGACGCACAGGCTATAAGATAAATTCAAGAAAGGTAAAATAAATTTAAATGACTAATTCCATATTATGACATTTAAATGAATAATATAAATAGATTTGAGGTTACCTGTAACTTGGCTTTTGCAGATAACATCGGAGAACATTGATTTGCATTGGGGTCGAATAAAACTTGGTCGGGTATGGCCTCCACGTACTCAAATGCGCTAGGATCACGCTTCGTGGATTTGTGGTACTTATCATTCGTCGCTTTAGAATGACCCTTATTATTGGTTTTTACATCAGGTTCATTGGACATTGTTGTTTCAGGATACAAATCTCGGTCAATCTCCGAACAATCAAATTCTTCCCGATTTGTGGTGCTACTTCAAATCTTAAATCAAGAGTATTATAATACTGTTTGAATCGATTAGGGGTGTAAATAGTTTGGTTTGGTCCAATTTATGGACCGAACCACTAGTCATCAGTTTGGAAAAATCTCAAATCGAACCGAACCATGAAAAATTCAAATCGAACCAAACCAAACCTCCGTGATTTAGTTCGAACCGCAGTTTGATTTTACGATTTGAACAGCGGTTTAAACCACAATTCAAACCACTATTTAAACCATGAAATAGAACACTGCTTAAACCATTAATTAGAACATGGTTTCAAACTACACAATTCATTGTCATGTTTGTTTCAATTTTCCAGACATAACATACAAAAGAGATTCAGTTTTAAACACAGCTTGAAATTGTGCTTCAATGTTTATGATAACAACATGCCATTTGAGTACTTGTAATGGTATGTAGTAAAGAGTGAGTACTTGTAATGGTATGTACTAAAGAGTGAATTAACAATATTACAGGAAGATTAACCAAAAGAAAAAAGGGTTATGGGCTTAAATCCATGAATAAAATTAGGGGTTTTCAAATCTAAATATGAGGTGGAGATAAAAGATGAAAGATATACATATCTACGGTTAATATTGAACGGTTTGGTGGTTCGGTCTCGCGGTCTCGAACCGTGGTTTGGGGTCCAGACCATGGAGCAAACCGAACCATACAGTTTGACAATTTTTGGAACCAAACCAAACCACTATTGCTTGAAATCTGAACTAAACCGCGTGGTTTGGTTTTGTTCGATTCCGAACCGTGGTTTGAACCGAAACACTTACACCCCTAGTATCGATTACGAATCTCTTCGTCAATATCATCATCATAACTTATTATCGGTAGGGTATCTAGCTTAGTCCAAAATGCATGAACTTTATCAAGTGGGATGGGAGAGTAACTGTGCAAGCTCATGTGGACAAGGGAGTCCACATGCCGATCTCACAGCATACCCACACAACAGTGGGTCTCGGCTACCATCATATAGAGAATTCAATGAGTTGAAAATCAAATCCAATGCATTTATAGACACCATAATTCTAACCTCACTCCATAGCGATTAATTGAATTTATGTTGTACTACAGTCCTGCTTTTCTCAAATGAGGCGATAATTGCAATATAAGAACATTCAATGAGTTTATGAATTTGTTTCCAATATGTCTCAAATGCTCCCTAGCTTGATGCAAGTTGTTTCTTTATCAAGGAATTTTGACTCTCTACCCTAACATAAGTTACGTATTTTATTAGCATATAATTAACAAAACATATGAAACATAAAAAATAATGTTCGCTTGATATACTTTTTTGTAGTCAAGTTATCAAAGTGCATAACATTATTTTTCCAACATGAGACAAATCTTTCTTTGTATAGCCTAATCCATTGATTCATGACATAATTGACCGCATCGGGATAACGACTGAAATCTTCTGATAATCGCTGTAAAAAGTCATTAAACGATGCCTCTGTTTCAGCTTTGACCATTACGTTCCAATAAAGAATAAACGCCTCCCAAATTTGTTACATATCAAACATTTTCTTGCATTTTGCTAGAATATTTTTGTTGATATGCCATCGACAGAGCAAATAAGTTGTTATTGGAAACGTCTCACGAATTGCATTCGTCAAAGTAAGTTCTATATCGGTCACAATAACATTAGGAAGACATGATTCATCCATCAGAGATTTCAACACATTGCATGCCCATGTGTAGTTTGCTTCTTTCTCAGCCTCTAATTATACAACATCAATTAAGAAGGTCATTTTGTTGATGTCACGCCCACAATCTCAAGCAAAGGTAAGTTGTACCTATTTGTCTTGTAAGTGCAATCCATGAATAAGGCGTATGGAAATGCTTTCAGCAATTCAATGCTTTTCGGATGAGCAAAAAATATCTCCTTAATGACGTTTGTATTCTCGCATTGCCGATATTCAAAGTGATAACCATGATCATTCAATTTAAACATGAGTTGTTTGATTTGCGAACGATCCGCATGCTCAGTTGCCCTTCTCTTCATGCGCATTATAAATAGTACATATTAAGGATTTGTTTTCAGGAAATTTTTCTTTTAAGCCATATAAAATATCATTCGGCTGGCTATTTGCATGTTGCATTTCTATCACATACTCCTCATCTTGTTTCTGTAATCTACCATTATACAAGTGACCCAACATGAATTGACAAATCAGATGATTGTGAACGCCATATATCACTTTTAATTGCCATTCACCATCAACAGTGACTTGTTTAGCTTTCAACTGAAACTTACAATCACATTTCTTTGTTCTGCTTTCTCTATTTTTCTTCTTTTTGCCCAAAATTTATGTTAGTGTAAACTGCAGGTGATATCGTAGATGATTTCCCAAATTCCAGGTGATATCGCAGATGATTTCCTGTACTGGAATTTATATAGTTGTATATTTCTTGTTTATTATTTAATGGACTAATGTGCTAATATAATCTGTATAGTCTATGATTTATGTTTATATTTCAGAGTGCAATAGCATCAAAGAAAGAGCTAGACACGTGTGGAATTTGGAAGGAAATGATTTATGAATTTTATGCATAAATTCGTTACTTTGGCAACAACAATTAAAAACGTGTGGAGACTTGGTCAAGGAGTTGTTGCTGAATAAAAGAAGAGTACAAGGTTGATAAAGCTTGGAAGTACAAGGTGTTGAAGCTTGGACTTGAAGATCAAGGAAGCGGTTGCTATTTTTAAGGGAAGTAGGCGCATGAAGTGAGGAACAACCTCAACCACTCTCCCTACTCTCCCTCAACGTGCAAGACAGTCCCAAGGCTGTTTATTGAGTAGCCTTCAAGTAAATTGAAGACTATAAATATGCTTGGAAGGTTTCATTTGAAGATGGGCCAAGAAATATCATTTTATACACACCTTCGAAAGCTTAGAGATAGAGTTCTTTGTTAGGTTCTTTTAATCCTTCCTCCCTTGTCATTTCGCACTTGATTACATTGGTATCAAGTTGTGTGAAGGCTAGGATAGGATTTTGTTCTTTATCTCTTGTTCCATAGAGCTCAAATTGTTATAGCCATAGGGAACATTTTCGGCTTTGTAAATTCATTATAGTGATTATAAAGTCTTGCCTAAGAGGCACTCTCAAGTTATATTTATATAACTTGAGAAAAACAATTTTGGTGCTTTTTTATTCCGCTGCAATCTCTTTCACAAAATTATTTTATTTTCAAAGTGTGTGTGTGCTATCCCAAGTGCTATCGTTGGTGTTGTTATCACCTTAGATATCACTTGTGATTCTGGCAGTGACAATTTCAATTTCATTTCCAGCAGATTCTTGAGAGGAAAGAGAGATTGACTTTTTTTTGTATGTCTCCCAATGTTCACAAACAAGCGTCATTCGAGGAGAGGAATTACGGCTTTCGTTATATGACTGACCTATGACGATAATAAATCCATACTCTTCCCCCTTTTTACACGCCCATTCAAATGTTATTTGACGGTATCTAAAATACAAAGGCATTGTGAATTATGTTGTGTAGTCTCTCAAAACACTTTCAAAATCAAATGGGTCATAATTGTTGTCACCCAATGAACACTGCAACAATTCAATAAAACAATTAGGAAGTGGTACATTGAAAAACTAAAATTCGGCAAGTACTTCGGCTAGTGGCCGAAATAATTTTTAAAGTTCGGCGGGGTGTGACAGACATAATTTGAAAAGTTTGGCGGGGTGTGTCAGAAAAAAATTAAATAAATCAGCTGGGTGTGTACAATTTGTAACCCAATAATCGTTCGGGTGTGGCCGAATTTCAACCCAGAATCGGCAAACCTGGGCCGAATTTTTATAGTGGTTCGACCGGGTGTTGCCGAAATTTATTTGTTTTTCGGCCGGGTGTGGCGAACTCTTCTAATTATTGGATTGGGTGTGATCGAATATGGGCAAAAAATCAACCAACGCTGGCCGAATTTTTGCCACGAAAACACAATGATTAAGACAAAAGTTTAATACATTTATATGGTTAGAAAGTGAAGAAAACTTATATTGACATTTAATTGTAGAGCCATTTTATCCATGATCATGTCAAATACATTGAACAAATATGTTTATTTTTTTAATTTTATTTTTATGAGAATTGATAGTATGAGGAAAAGGGAGGTAAGTTTTGGTTTGATTTGGCTGTAAAAAATGATGTAAAAAAATGAAGAGGGTGAGATTTGGATTGATGTAATGGTGAAAAATTAGAGAAGATAGGGAAGGTGAAAAATTAATGATGGATATATTTGAATTTAATGTTATGGGTGTATATAATAATGAAGAATGAGTGTATGAATTTAGGGACATTTCACTAACAATTTTGAAGTTTTAAGCTTACGGTTACGACCCTATTTAACAATTGACGGCTTTTAATTGACCTTATCATTTCTTCAATTGAACTTGACGGAGGGGGGAAAGACCAGAGGGGATTTGGGGAAATTGAAGGGGGCAGAGGAGATAGAATTTCAGACTGATTTCATGTGTGTTTGTGTTAGGGAATTTGGGGAATTAGCACTGTATTAGGGTTTATATAATATGTATAACATGTTTTAGTTCCAATCATGATCCCACATATTATATATAGGTCCAAAAAAAGTTCATTTGTCTTCTTCAATCGACTAGGTCTCAGCTAATTTTCACGGTTATGGAGTAAATCGAAACAAGAATACTGCGAGGAATGTTTCAGATAATCAAAGAGGTAGTTATACACGAGATTGAAGAAAAGAAGAACTGGTGCGGATGTCTCTTCTTCAGATATTACAACATTAGGCACAACATATTTTAGAAGATCAAATTTTTTATGATGCAAATATTTTGTTCTTATTATTATTATTATTATTATTATTATTATTATTATTATTATTATTATTATTATTATTATTATTATTATTATTATTATTATTATTATTTAGCGTTCCGAGTTTTTAATTTCATTTTGGCAAGTTGGAAATCTACATTGTAGATATTCTAACTTGAGGAAGGGTGTTAGGATATTGAGAGATATTTTCAAGAAAAGAAAGTATTTAGTTACCTAAGTTTGTATTGATCCAACTAATGAAAGTACCTAACTTAGTTAGGAGTATTTCCAATTAAAATTATATTTACTATTAGGGGCCATTTGGTAGGCGGTATTGACACATGATAACTTAGACTGGCGAATTAATTGGCGTTTGGTTGGTAATAATCCATCGGTATTAATTAGCCGCATTATCGGGATAAGGGCATTATCCCCTCACTAATTATCCCAAATAAAATGTAGTATTATTAATCCTATGTTACGGGATAAGCGTAATATTAAAATTTATCCAAATATGCCCTCAATCCTTATCTCTGAAAACCCTAACCTCACATTACAATGTTATTTTCTATCATCTGTAACCTACGCCAATTTATTCCAAATTATCACTTTTCAATTTTCATATGATCTGTGCTCCTACCAGTTTCATCATTTCATGCGTTCCTTCATCACCACCACTTATGATGGTGATAATTGTAATCTTGACGACGTTGTACAATTTCTTCTCAGATTCTGTGTATTTCTATGTGTTGCGATATTTAATTTATGCCCTAATTTGAGTTTTCAAACGTTTTGATCATCCTTCTGTTTTTTTATTTTGAAATAAAATGGACCAATATATAAAATGGGTTCTTCTTTTGGATATATACATGAAATAAAGTAGATCACGATTGCATTGCTTTTAGTTTACCCTCTCAAATCTCCATAGATTTTATAATAATTTTTCATATCATTTAATATGTGATTTTTTCTTTCTTTTCATCTGCTGAAATAGTTCTTTGGATTTCGTTTGGCAATAGAGTAATTTAAAGATAATTTGGGAAAAATATGATTGGGGTACTGTTGGAAATTGAATATTTTATTTAAATGAAAACATGAAAATGATGCATTAATCTTTCTTTTCTTTTTTTTTTGATAAACCTGAGGGTAGTAGTTCCGGTCCCTCATTGCTACTACCAGGTAAATCGCAAGATGTATCCGAATGGCATAGGGTTTGGGAAGATGTCAACTAATATCACATCCAAGGTCCAACCCCATAAGGAAGCAAATATGATGCATTAATCTTGTTCCTACCAAACATCATCTTTTTCCCGAAAATAAGATTAATAATACCCATCCCCAATAATGATAATCCCCTCACTAACAATATTTATCATTTTTATCCGGCTACCAAACGAGGAGTTAGAATAAGAAGATTTGTTAGAATCCTAATAGAATTAGGACCCATATGGTTTGTGTATAAGTATGAGTCATCTAGTTTATGTAAATTTTGAGACAGAAATAATACATAATATATTTCACTAGGATATTATGAACCATGTCTAAATTCTCGAGGCTGCCTAGGCGTTAGGCCCGGGTCCTGGTCGCCGGCGCCTAGCGATCGCCTAGCGATTTTTAGAACCTTGTTTTGTATCTATTTTCCGAGATTAACGTGATCATGGAAAATAAAAGGGAGTGCATCCATATCCTAAACATTTTCTTGAAATTCACTCTCGCTGGGACTATAACTTTTATTTCTCGTTTGGTATTTGAAAAAATCTATGCAGACTTCAAAATATATCCAACCTATCTATGGTGGTATGAAATGTATTTTGTAGTCAAATAAATATGAAATTTGCTCTGTGGCCAATAAATCTGACTGGAAAAATTTCATGCTTGACTAGGAATTTAGGGTAAGTGGCCTAGTGGGAGAGAAAAGGGACAGCCATTTTCTAGCTTGGTGTGATAATGGTGTTTGTTGATAGGGACAGCCATTTTATAGCTCAGTGATAGTGGTGTTTGTTGATAGCAGGAAACTTATGCAAGTGTGGAAATATTAGGTGTGAAAAGGGACAACAATTTTCAAGCTTGGTGGTAATGGTGTTTGTTGATTGCTATTCTTGATTTCTTTTGGAGTTTTATATACACAAAGTATAAATATATACTAAAAGCAAATACCTAGGGCTCGTTTGGTACATAAGAAACTGTGAGTGAGAATATAATTTTTTTTTTTTGGACATTCATTTTGGGACGGAGGAAATGAAGTATATACATGTTATTCAACCTATCATTAAGAAAGTATTTTAGGCCATGTAAGTATTATTAGTTAGTGTTATGTGTGATACTATCAGAAATGAAGCATATACATGTTATTCAACCTATCATTAAGAAGGTATTTTATAGAAACCTATTTCCATGTTTAAAAATTGATGATTTTTATTATTATTATTATTATTATTATTATTATTATTATTATTATTATTATTATTATTATTATTATTATTATTATTATTATTATTATTATTATTATTATTATTATTATTATTATTATTTATTTTTGCAGAATATTGGTTGCATTATGAGCCCAAGGGAAAAGAAGCTATGATGCTCTCAGGTTAGCAAACTGAGCATACTGCTTCTGCATTTGGCATTTGCCAATGTCCAGGAGGTTTTGTAACATGAAACTCATGCTCTCGGTACATCTTTTACATTTCCAATTCCTTATTTATTTCGTCCTTGAAAAATCTTTGCAGATTTCAGCAGAGTAGGAGAGAAATACAACTAACTGAAACTGGAAGATTTTTGTCTTTCTTCAGTTTTCCAAGCCCCTCACTGTATCATTTTCTAGCTTGGTGATAATTGTTTTTGTTGATAGGGAAACTATGTTAGTCTAAGGCTCCGTTTGTTTCGCGTAAAACGACTTCCGGAAAATGATTTCCCGTAAAATGTTTTTCGGAAAATGACAAATATGTTTTCGGCTGTTTGGTAAGGAAAATGTTTTCCGGAAAATATTTCCATGTGTACACACTACAAGAAATAGACGTTTTAGGGACGGCAGTTTCCCAATCTTAAAAGTCAGTTATTTGTCCCTAATAGGTTTTTGGTCGGCAAAGGACAGAATGTCACGATCCTAAATAACATGTGACTCAAAGATTTAGGACCCGTCAGCGTCCCCAAAAACTTTTTTAGACAAAACCTGTCGACCTCAAAATAGATAGATATTATTAATGGCGGGAAAAGATTGTCGCCAAAAATAAAAATTGGTGGGAAATTAATAGGGCTTCTTACACTGACACAAATAACAATTAAGAAAAATATAAAAAAAAAAAAAATTGCTCTTAAATACGAATAGGAAATTAATTTAATAGAACAATTCTTCAAATTCCAAGATCCTTGTTCACAATTAACATACATACATCAAACTTAAAAATTTATTAAAAACAATAATCATCTCTACGTCATTCAACCAAAGTCAATTAAAATGGTGACCAAAAGAGATAAATGCTAGATTAACTATCGATTTCAAAAAACTGATTTCAAAATTAGTTCAATCTATTCTCCATCGAAACTCACAATTCCCGCTCTTAAAAATCGCAACCTGAAAAAATAATTAAAAAGTTTGTGTTAGTTTGAGCATGCTTAATAGAACAAAATTATACGACATGAATAAGGGTCTTGGAGTGTTCTTCAATAAATAACAATAATAGGGCCAAACAACAACCATGACTGCAATAACTAAGTAATATGTACTATAGTAATTTATAGTATAAGGTAACATCATAAAAAGGAATAACAAGAAACTTAACCGAGAAATTTATCTAAATAACATAAACATAGTCACCGACTAAGTTAAACCGATTGAATTGACATATACTCCAGAATCAGACAATAGTTAAAGGGATTATGCGATAGCTAACGAGAGAGGGCTGCATCAGTTGAAATGAAAGAGCTCTGCAAATACCTCACATGAACCCCTATTATCATAAAGTATCAAAACTCCAGATTCACATAGATTATAAAATTATTATATGAAATACAATCATCAATCTAATGACAACCTCTTTTTATGAGAATTACGAAGTTCATGTCAAGGAAAAAAAAAAAGCACCGATACAACGTCAAACAAGTTAGCAAATGCAAGCCACGTGAATCCACACCAAGCACCATCATGCTGGTGCAGAACATTCTACAAGATAGAACCAACAATGAAATAAACACATTAGTGAACCAGATAAACAAAATATGAGCATTTTCATACTTTGGATCTAGGTTATGAGCTTTTATCATCTAGAAAAACATCAAACTCAAGGCATGTCGGATGAACAGAAGAATCCCAATTGCATGTCAATAACGTACAATAGTGAAATGCATTATCAAGCGATCATCAAAATTCTGCAATATGGAAAAGCTCACATAACCATTATTTGTGTCGTTTCCTAGTGATTATATGGTATTTACCTCATGTAAAAATTAATATGTTAGCATCAACCTGCCATCAAGAAACTAGGAATGCACAAAACACATTTTACCTGCTTAAAAATAGTTGCATCCATGTTATGATCCTTCATAGCCTTCACCAACGCTTTCCAACCTGGCTAACAAGAATCCGTCTATTTTTTTATTATTCTAAAAATATTTGGAATAGGAATCAAATTATACTAGTTTCATGTTTATTGAGAAAGACCAAGGGTAGAAGCAAACTCAACTGAAAATATTTGGAATATGAATCAAATTAATAAGTGCTAAAGCACTAACATAGTGATCTCAACTAAAGGAGCTTCGGAGATGGACTTTGCAGAATCAAGTGTATTCTCAACAAGTTCTCTCACAGTGGTATATATGGATTTTCCTGGCTGAAATTCAAAAATAAAGCCACTGAATATTGAATTCTCAACAAAGTAGGAACAATAAAACTACCCTAATCATAAAACAATTGGTTTGGTTCTCTAGAAACCCAAATGAATTACAGATTTAGTAAAATGTGGGTACTGGGCAACAGTAACGCACTTTGAAACAACCTGCAAAGAATACACAGACTGCAACACAGGTGCTTGCTCTAGCCATAAGCAAGGGACCAAATGATGATTTGAACTCCTAACATGATATAACTTCTCGTAATTTACACTAAGCAAAATTGCGTCTGAATTAGAAAACCAACCATAATTTATTCTATATCGTCAAGCACAAATAAAACTTGAACGCAATAAAACATGGACGTGCTACAGAAAATTGGTCCAATGAGACATCGAATCGTTATCTATAACTCAAGCTGCTCCAACTTTCTAAAATTTATTCAAATGGCGGTATGATTTGTGATCTCTCAAACGATTTTGCTTTCCTTTGAAACTCCAGCCACTATGCTGCCATGATTTCCCCCTGAAAGTTTTTTACATTTCTTAGTATTTAGATTTCATTGGACTATTGGAGCCCATTGAAAATGTACCTACAGAAACTAATGCTCATTGTCATTGTCTAGCTGATAGAGTCAAACTAAGCTGACATTTAGGATCAACGTATTCTTACCTTCCTATTGATTTCGTGCTGAGAAATGATGTTTGTAATACACTGCCGCTCATCAATAACCTCTGAGATATGCATTCTGTCTTGTGCTGACTCCACAGAGCATGCAATTCCAATCTTGACCACTGAAACCATGCACTCTACCCTTTGTTTTACATATGTTGGATTTTGTCCTCCATTTTGTCTACAATATTTTTTATGCATTCTTACAAGGCCATTCTAGCATAATTATGAAGGTTAAGGTCATCCTTGAACATGTTGTTTGTGGGTCTCTTCCCAGTCATCATCTCTAACAAAATAATACCAAAACTGTAGACATCTCCGTGCGTTGACGTCACACTTCCAAGACCATACTCTGCCAGCCATGGGGATGGAAAATATAAGATTCCAAGAACAATGGAGTAGTTTTCAAAGGCATAACAATAATGAAAACTAAGGTAGAGATTAATTGTCTCAAACTACATGTGCATGAATGGGTGATTCAGTACAATAGTTGTTACCCGGA
This sequence comes from Adenophora triphylla var. japonica, assembly GCA_022495995.1. Lineage (NCBI taxonomy): Eukaryota > Viridiplantae > Streptophyta > Magnoliopsida > Asterales > Campanulaceae > Adenophora > Adenophora triphylla. The sequence goes on along the minus strand of JAFEMH010005564.1, from coordinate 71,419 downwards.
GGCGCATAACCGATAGTTCCTCTTAAACCAATAGAACCGCATTGCGCGGAACTTGAGACTTCTGGAAGAAGAACCTAGCACGCCCAAAATCCCCAACATGAGCAACCATATCTTTGTCTAGTAAAATGTCGGCTTAAGATCACAATGTATAATTGGACTTTCACACCGGTTATGAAGGTAATCAATGGCACGAGCGATATTTTTGGCAATGTTTATTCTTTGAAGAAAGACTTAGTCCCTGAAGCTCATTCTCTCCGTTATGTGACCTTGTATTTAGATGTAACCAGCTTACCAAACTACCATTTGGCATGAACTCGTAAACTAAAGCTTTAAAATTGTTTCCTTGATAGTCAATTGAGGAGCACGCACTTATGATCTTTACAAGGTTACGATGTCGAATATTTCTCCAAGCTTCACACTCTGCCATGAAACTCGATAAAGCTCCTAGGAGGTCAAGGTTTAGTACCTTGACAGCACCGCTGTTCCATTCTCTTCAAGGACTCCCTTTGTAGACGCGGCTAAAACCACCAATACCAATCAAATTTTCCGAAGAGAAACTGTTTGTTGCCTTGAGGAGCATTTCAAAAGAATACTTTGTGAATTGTTGTCTCAATGCCTAGTCTGATGATAGTGTTTTGCTTCTCCTTTTCTGCAAAATGAAAAACCAATGCGATGCTAAAGCCAGACCAACAAGCAAGCAGATTATTGGAAACACAATTATGAGTGCAAGTGGCATCTTTTTACCATTCTTTCTCTCATTGATGCATTTAGGAAGATGAAGTTCAGGCAAGCCGCCACAGAGCCTATTGTTCCCTTCAACAGAGAAGGCAGTAGCATTTGTGAAAACTCCATTCATTGGCAGTTCCCCCTCAAAGTCGTTGAATGACAAATTAAGATTCTCCAACTCGAATTTCTCCAAAAATCTTGGAAGTTGTCCAGAAAAGTTATTACGAGAAATATCAAGGTATTGGATACCAGCTAAAGAACCAAATGATTGAGGTATCAAACCTTGAAAAAAGTTCCCCTCCAGGAATAAACGGCCTATTTCTGTGGGGATAACGCCTTCAAATGTGTTGTGCAATCGCAGCCGAAGCTATGAACAATAACCAAGAACACACACAAACAAGCAATTGAGAAATCGAAAGAGAAAGAGATGTAATTGGGGTTTTGAACTTTGCCTCTGTATTATTATGTGCAATGTCTCATATGATTACATAGGGTTACAATCTCTACTTATATGATACAAACCCTAGCCTAACCAGGACCAAAATAACACAGAAGCCCGTAGGCCCAAAACCCCCCGTCACGCCATGCGCTCTCCCTAGACATCCCAGGCGCCCGCCTGGGCCTTGACAAGCCTCGGCCAAACCTTCTGGACTCGAGGCGCTCGCCCAGCCCTGCACCATGCGGCCGCCTCAAAGCTGCTGCCCACGCCTCAGACCCACTGCCTTCCAGGCGCCCGCCTCGGCCAGCATGGGGCGCCCGCCTCGCGACGGAGAATCGATTACACCTTCCCATTGGCAGAAATGGAGAGAATCGTTCCACGATCCCAAAGCACTTTCATGGTCATTGACAATCTTTGACTTGATAGCCATCAGCGCAAGGTGATAGGATTCTTTCGTGTCAATGGCATCAGCTTGGGTTACAGCACATAGGCTCTCATTGCAGATTAACATGATCACGAAAAAGAGAAGGGATTGCATCCTTAACATTTTCTTGAGGATTTAGTGTTTCGCTCTTGAAATTCTTTCTAGCTGAGATAATAACCTTTGATTTTTCTGTTGGATGTTTGAAATTATTCTATGTGGCTCCAAAAAGTCATTTACTTGACTAGAAATTGAGTGGTGTGCATTACACTGCTTGACTTAGAGATTGATGCTCTGTGCTTATGCATACTTGTTAAGGGTATTAGAGATAACTCAAGTGAATGTGCAGACGGATAGAACCTTCTGGAATTCACTCTCAATATTTTTTATGTAATTATAGATTATAGGAGATTTATGTAAATCATTGTGATTATATCATTAGCTGCAATTTAGGATATCTTCAGACCTATATTAGGCAAACCAATATTTGTATTTATGTTGGCAATATTTGTATTTATGTAGGTTCTATTTACTGTACTATAAAAACCAAAAGTATGTGAATAATACAAATAAGTTTTCCATCCTTTTATATGGTATCAGAGCCTTCACGGTTCAACCCCATACCTTATTCCTTTCAGCCTTCTCCTTCACTGCTCCCATGGCCACTCCTTCTGCCACCACACTCTCAAACCCGTCTGACCCCAACAATCCCATCATTTTGGACAATTTCTCCCAATGCAAAACTCTAACACCCTATACTTATCTCACTTGGGACGCTCAAATAACCAACCTTCTCTTTGGTCTGGACCTTCTTCGCTTCATTGACGATGATTACTCTCCACCCGACGCAAAATTGTCAAAGACGACACAACCATTGACAACCCAGCCCTCACCACTTGGAATTGTCAAGATCGCTTAATCCTAAGTGCCCTAATAGGAACCTTTGATCCCACTGTTGCACCTCTTGTCACTCGAGCCAAATCCATCAGTCAGGCTTGGACAATCCTTCAAACCACTTATGCCAACCCCTCAAGAGACCATATTCTCCAAATCAAGGACACCCTTGACAATATCACCAAAAATACCCAATCCATCTCCGATTACATGCATGCCATAAAGTCTTGCACCGACAAACTAGCCCTTATGGGCAAGCCAATGGATACTGAGGATATCATAGCCAAGATCCTCAAAGGTCTTGACTATGACTCCTACAAACCCGTAATTGATTCTACACGAGCCCTTGACACACCAATCTCTTTCGAAGCCCTTCATGAAAAGCTTATCAAACATGAACTCTCCATGAAACAAAACACCACACCACTCCCAGCCTCGGCGCATGTTGCACAATCCCGCAGTTTCACTCCTCACCCCTACAACCGTACCACCCACTCTCACCCCTCTGGTGTTAACCCCGGACCTATCATACCATCCCCCACACATGATCGCTCCACAAATACCAAAGCCACTACTCCATTCAAGGGAAAATGCCAGTACTCCGCCTCACAGGCCATGTTATCTCCCAGTGCCACAAATTCAAACGTGAATACCCCTCAGTCACATTCCCACCACCCAACCCCAGATCGACTCATTCTCACCCAAATACCACTCCAAGCTTTCACACAGCTTCCGCCCCACCCCATGCCACACCTCCCTCCTGGTTATTTGATAGTGGAGCAACCCACCATATGACTAATGACCTCTCGAACTTTTCCCTTCACAACCCCTATATACCGGCAATGATGATGTAACAATTGGAGATGGATCCACTATACCCATTTCTGACATAGGTTCTTTTACTTTTCCCACCTCCTCTACTTCTCTTGTCTTTTACAATGTCTTGCATGTTCCCTTAATCTCTCGTAATGTCTTATATGTTTCTCAATTTTGCCTTGATAATAATGCCTCTTTTGAATTCTCACAATCTTCTTTTCTTATCAAGGCAATCTCGACGAATTAACCTCTTCTCCATGGAAACCTTGAACATGGAGTCTACATCTGGCATCCTCCAACACCTCAAGCTCATTACAACATCTCCGCGTCTGCACAATCTTGGCATCATAGATTAGGACACCCTGCTCCCCCCATTTTATCTTTCCTACGTAATCATTTTCAATTACCTGTTTCTTCTAGTTCTTTACTTCCATGTAATCCATGCAATATAAAAAAAAGTCTTAAGATGCCATTTTTCGATTCTACTCTCACTTCACATGCTCCACTAGAAATCATATTCTCTGATGTCTGGACATCTCCCGTCCTTTCTCGAGATAATTTTAAATATTACGTCATATTCGTGGACCACTATACCAAGTACACTTGGTTATATCCTCTCAAAAATAAATCTGACACCTTTGCCACATTTCACAGATTCAAATCTATTGTTGAGAAGTTTTTCAATCGCCCCATCCTTCAAGTATTTTCGGATAATGGGGGAGAATATTTAAAAATAACACCCTCTCTCCTAAATGATGGTGTCACTCACCTTACATCTCCTCCTCACACCCCAGAACACAATGGGTATGCTGAAAGACGTCATCGTCATATCGTAGAGACAGGCCTATCCTTACTCTCTCAAGCCAACATACCTCTAAACCTATGGCCTTATGCCTTCACAACTGCAGTTTACCTCATTAACCGCCTACCCACTGCCTCCCTCAAAAATTATTCACCCTTCCTTCGTCTCTTCAAAACACCACCAAATTACAATACACTTCGTAGCTTTGGCTGCCTTTGCTACCCGTGGCTACGCCCCTATGCCCCGCACAAATTAGCCCCAAAATCCATTCCCTGCATTTTTGTAAGATACTCTCCGACGCAAAGTGCCTATTTTTGCCTTGACCCATCAACCCATCGAGTGTACACTTCTCGTCATGTTAAGTTTTGTGAAACCGAATTCCCATACCTCTCTCTCTCCAAATTACAAACTGATCCCATTAACCCCAATCCATCTGAATGGTGCTCCATCACTCTCCCACTCCTACCAGCAACTTCGCCTCCTGTAGCTACCTCGGAAGTTATCACACCACCACCCACACAACCCAACTCCATTCCTGTTACCCCTACCCCCTCCTCGGTCCCTACCGAAAACTCCCCTAACCTGACCAATACCCTCCGCCCATCAAACACCACCTCGACCCAACCTCCTGGTGCCCCAAATATGCTCACACCTGCTATCACACCTGCCTCCCCAACCCCACCTGATCCTACAGACGCAACACCCATTCCTTCACCACCACCCCCAGCACATTCCATAATCACACGCTCCAAGAATAACATAGTAAAACCCAACCCCAAGTATGTTCATCTCACCACCTTATCTTCCCCACACGCCCATCCAAACACCACCAAACAAGCTCTCTCCCACCCTCACTGGAGATTTGCTATGATTGAGGAGTATGAAGCACTCTCTCGAAATAATACCTGGACCTTAGTTCCTCCTACTGACTCTCAGAACATAGTGGGCTGCAAATGGGTCTTTCGTATCAAATACAACCCGGATAACACTATCCAAAAATACAAGGCTCGTTTGGTTGCTAAAAGCTTTCACCAACGACCCGGTGTTGACTATTCCGAAACCTTTAGCCCTGTCGTCAAACCTGTCACTGTACGCCTTCTACTTTCCTTGGCAGTTAGCAACAACTGGCCTATTCATCAACTGGATGTTAATAATGCCTTTCTCCAAGGCACACTTACAGAAACAGTCTTCATGGCTCAACCTCCGGGCTTTGTTGATCCCAAAAACCCTTCCTTTGTTTGTCGCTTATCCAAGGCAATTTATGGTTTAAAACAAGCTCCACGAGTTTGGTTCACTGAGCTCAAAAACTACCTCATCTCATACGGCTTCCACCCCTCTCTAGCCGACCCATCTCTCTTCGTTCTCACCAAAACTGCTCACCCTCTCTTTCTTTTGGTATATGTTGATGACATTATTGTCACCGGACCATCTACCATCAGCCTCTCTTCCTTCATCTCAGACCTTTCCTCCCGGTTCTCTCTTAAAGATCTTGTCCCTCTCTCCTACTTCTTAGGCATTGAGGTCACACCTAACAACCACGGTCTTCTCCTTTCTCAGGCCAAATACACTCATGATATTCTCACCCGCTATGATATGCTTTACTCTAAACCTTCCCCCACTCCTATGGACTCCAAAATTACTCTCACTCACTATCCCACACAACCCATACATGACCCTTCTAAATACCGTGCCATAGTTGGGAGCCTTCAATATCTTGCCATCACTCGTCCCGATATTGCCTTCTCAGTTAACAAACTTGCTCAATACATGCAACACCCCACAACTACTCACTGGACTGCCCTCAAAAGAGTTCTACGTTATCTTCATGGTTCTTCCCACTTGGGCATTCAACTTTTCAAATCAAATTCTATGTCTCTTCACTCATTCTGTGATGCAGATTGGGCTGGGAACAAAGATGATTACGTTTCTACTACAGGATTTCTCGTCTACCTTGGCAAGAATCCTATTGCTTGGTCTTCGCGAAAACAACGGGCACTCTCTCGCTCCTCCACAGAAGCTGAATTTCGAGCTGTGGCCGATGCTACTGCCGAAATCACATGGGTTCAAAACTTACTTTCTGAACTTGGTATTACTCTTCCACACACACCCGTTGTATACTGTGATAACCTCGGCGCCACCAGTTACTCTGCCAATCCAGTGTTTCACTCTCGCATGAAACATCTTGCTCTCTCCTTCCACTTTGTTCGGGAGAAAGTTCACTCTGGTTCCCTCCGTGTTCAACACATTACGGGTAATGACCAACTTGCAGATGCTCTCACAAAACCTCTTCCTCGCATTCGGTTCTCTCTACTTGTCTCCAAGATTGGCCTACTTCACCGATCGTCCATCTTGCGGGGGTCTATTAGAGATAACTCAAGTGAATGTGCAGACGGATAGAACCTTCTGGAATTCACTCTCAATATTTTTTATGTAATTATAGATTATAGGAGATTTCTGTAAATCATTGTAATTATATCATTAGCTGCAATTTAGGATATCTTCAGACCTATATTAGGCAAAACAATATTTGTATTTATGTAGGCAATATTTGTATTTATGTAGGTCCTATTTACTGTACTATAAAAACCAAAAGTATGTGAATAATACAAACAAGTTTTCCATCAGTTTATAAAGGGTACCAATACTATGAAAAATATTCTTTTTACAGACCAATACCACAACAAAGATCATCTTCAAATCTGAAATCTTGTATGCCAAATAACTTTTATTGATCAAGATCATAGTCTTTTATGCTCGACCGAACTTTGAATGATGCATATGGTTGAGTTGTATCGATTTTCCCTGATTTTGAATTGTATCAGTGGTTGAGTTGTGGGGTTCTTTTTGTAAATTCTCGTGATTGTCTGGTCATTTGCTTATTAACAAACTCTTGTTTGTTGCCCCCCCCCCCAAAAAAAAATAATTAATAATAATAACGCGGTTACTTTTATTATTATTTTGACAACAACGTGGAATTTGAATATTGTGGTCTTGGTTGTTTCAAGGATAATTTAGAGAGTTGTGACAAGTAGCTTGATAACAGTCTTATTTACTCTTCAGTTGCCGTAGAATACCATATTAAGAATTTGTTGGTTTGGCCTTGTGTTGCAACTTGTAGGCTTTAGTCACTCTCTTCTGCCCTAGGCCATTTATAAGCAAAATATAAACAAGTTATCCATGCTTCCTGAAAATATTGTTTTACTTTCTCTTTTATTTTGTCCCAGAAACATAGTTTCATTCTCAAAAATATAATTATACTAGAATTTCAAGAAGCTACAAGCAAATAAAGTATACAAGTTTTATTTAACCAATAATTATGAAGATATCTTATAGAAATATGTTTCCCTTTTTTATCCATTTAAAATTGATGATATTTTTATTTTATTTTTTTGCAGTATATTGGTTACAATATGAGCCCAGGTGAAAGGAGTTATGATGCACTCTGGTTAATGTCCAGGAGGTTTTGTGACATGAAACTCCTGATTTGATAATAAGAAAAAGATGTACAACCAAAAAAGATGATCAAATGAACGGCTTGCCCTCCGCTTCATATGCTTTAGTATGATTGATTTGTCCTAACCACAGCAGCAACTGCCTCAATTTTTTTGTTTGTTAGTAATTGTAGCTTTAGAAAAATGGTGTGATAGTTATTGTTTGCATCGTCTACAGATAATCCTCGTAAGGGATTTAAGTAATGTTGCTGGATAATCAAGCATAATTTGATTCTCGAGTACATCTTTTCCCTTGTATATTTCGTCCTTGGAAAACTCTGCAGATACAGGGTGGCGTACTTGATGATAATGGTGCTTGTTGATAGTGCTTTGGATTTCTTTTGTCATGTATGGTGTTGTATCTATTTTTCGGGATTGGATTTTGTATCGTAATCAGTAGTCGAAATGTGGAGTTCCATTTTTGGTAATTATTGTGCTTGTTGTGTATGATGTATGCACTTGATGGTTTTTATTGTTGTCTATATTTGTGTATGATCGTTCCCGTGGATGGGGTCCAGCATAGTCCCTCTGGATATCAGTCGGATTGGCGGTCCAATCTATGACTTTGGTTTCTACATTTACTTGACTATAAATTGAGTGGTGTCCATTACATTGCTTGATCGGGAATTGAAGTTCTTGTACACACTTCTTGCTTAGGGTTGCAAATGTCCTTTAGGGAAACACAAAATCTAGGGAGAAACGCGTTTCTCCATAAGTTATGGAGAAACGGGTCCCGACATGTCGAGCGACAATGAGCTAGATAGCCAGAAACCTATGAAAGTGATATCCAGAAACCTTCAAATGAATATCCAGAAACCTTCAAAATGTTTCTGGATATACATTTGAAGGTTTCTGGATATCCAGAAACCTTCAATAGCAATTTCGGATATGCCCTAACACATTTCGGATATGCACCTAACAGTTTCGGATATGCACCTAACAGCTTTGGATATACATTTCACATCCTTCGGCTATCAAATACAAAGCTTCGGATATCAACCGCAAAGCTTCGCTATCAAATGCAAAGCTTCTGGATATCCAGAAGCTTTTGGTCTTGGCCTTGGGTTTTTTTTTTCTGGTTATCAAATGTAAAGCTTCTGGCTATGAAAAACACGTTTCTCCATAGTTATGGAGAAACGCGTTTCTCAGCAGACGCACTCTTAGGGAAATTACTAGAGAGTTCAACTAACCAAAAATTACAATTAACTTGCCAATATTTGGACATTTTAGATCAAAGAAAGTTCGATTCAAATCACCACTAAAATGGAATAACAAGTTTGGATGAAAAGTTATGCGTAGAATGAAGATGGAGATTTCAATCTGAAATCCCTCCGAAATCCCTCCGTTCCAAAATAAATATCCATAAAAGTTCAAATTTGCTCTTTATCGGGAGAAAATTAGTTGGACAAAGGAAGTGTTGGGATTGGATCCTAAACTGCAAGAAAGGAAGCGACGGAGGAGTTTCTGCGGGGGAGAGCGGCCGCGCTCGGGGTGGAGAGCGACCGCGCTCGTTGGTCAAAATTGGGGTTGGAACTTCGGCAAAGGAGGGCTACCGCGCTGCAGGGGTGCGCGGCCGCGCTGGCGTCGGGGAAGTGGAGTCCTGTTCTGATTTTGTTTCCTTGTTTAATAGAATCTCTTCTTAAACTGAGTTAGGGCTTCCTTGTATAACTATATAAGCATAATTTCGGCCTAGAACATATTGTAGCAACATACTCCCTCTGTCCCATAAGTCTTAAGAAAACTTTCTATTTTGGGCGTCCCATAACTCTTAAGAAATCCCAAAAAGGAAACCTTAAATCACTATTCTCTCCACTCATTCTCTCTCCTACATTATTTTAATACTCACAACACATTATAATTTACTATTCCCTCCACTCATTCTCTCTCCTATTTAATTTTTCACACTCACAACACTTCTTCCACTCATTCTCTCTCCTAATACTATAATAATATTCCTTAATTCCCGCACAAAATGGAATCTTCTTAAGCTTAATGGGACGGAGGGAGTATTAGAATACATATTGGCTTGGCAATTGCCCCCGGACGTAGTTCACGAGTTGGTGAATGAACCGGGTAAACAACTCTTGTGTTCTTGTGTGTGATTGTTTCTTTCTTGTACGTGTGGGTGTGTGAATTTCTTTGTTTTGATTGCAACGGGGGAGCACCAATTTCACAACAACTGGTATCATAGCTTTGGTTCGGAGGATTCAAAATTTTTTTCATTAGTTGATTAATTTTGAATCGCGTTCTTGGGGATTTTGGTGAAGCAGTCAAGATGAAGAACTCAATCGAGAAATTCAACGGTGTGAATTTCACGTTTTGGAAGACAAGGATTGAAGACTACCTTTATTGTAAGGATCTTCATGGACCCTTGAAGGCGAAGCCCGAAGACATGTCACAAGGGGATTGGGAGACGTTGGATCGGAAGGCGTTAGGAGCAGTGAGGAGTGCCCTAACCGACGACGTTGCACGGAACGCTATGGAGGCCAAGACAACGGTGGAGTTGCTACAAACGCTGTCAGACATGTATGAGAAGCCGTCGAATATCAATAAGGTGCATTTGATAAAGAGGTTTGCGAATGCGAAGATGTCAGAGGGGCAGACGGCAAGTCATATCGGCAATTTCAAAGGTATGGTGGACCAATTGAAAAGTGTTGATATTACTTTCTCCGATGAAGTGCTAGCTTGTTTTCTACTAAAGTCATTGCCTGATAGTTGGGAGGTTACTGTCACAACGATTAGTACGTCGAAAACAGCATTGGTGTATACGGAGGTTAGAGATCTCATCCTTCAAGAGGAGTTGCGAAGGAAAGAGAAAAGGGGAGAATCGTCCGTAGATGGGGCTGCACTTAGGGTGGAGAGAAATAGGGGGAGACCTAAGGGGAAAAAGGTCAAGTGCTACAATTGTGGTGAATTGGGGCATATCAGTTATGACTGTCCGGGAAAAGGTGGTGGTGCGCACGTGGTGGATGATGGTGGTGATGTATTAATCCTAGGGGAGGAGCAGTCGGGTGAAGATTGGGTGTTGGATTCTGGAGCTTCTTGTCATGCTAGTGGGGATGCAGAACCAATGAAGCGATACAAAACCGGAGATTTTGGGGTTCTCTATCTTGGTGATGGTCAACCATTGAAGATCAAAGGTCAGTGGGACGTAATGATGAAGACACCTAATGGGGCTGTTTTACAACTACACAACGTGATGCATGTTCCGGATTTGAGGAGGAGAGTGATTTCTGTGGGACAACTTGACAGTGAAGGGTATGGTGTTTCTTTCATTGGTGGGTCTTGGGAAGTCACAAAAGGGGCTAAGGTGTTGGCTCATGGGGTTAAGGGGAAGATGTTGTATTCTACCTACAATGTCGATGTTCGTTCCGGTGGGAGCAAGAGGCTTAAGAACCGGCCTGTTGATGTGAAAAGGGGAGACATCAAGAAACGGTATGTTGGGGAGGACACAAAGTTGATCAACGCGGTGTGGATGTCCAAGGGCCCTAACAGAGAGCGGTTTCAGACCAAGAACAGTCGATGCAAGAAACAAGGTGTGTCCGAGTTTCAAGGGGAAGCATTGCGAGGAAGGTGGGTCTGGAGGGAGAAGGCGAAGTTAGACTTGCGGGGAGAAATCAAGGTAGAAGCTGATTTGGGGAGGCAAGAACGATCTAACACGGAGAGGTTGAAACGTCGCTTGGTTTCAACTCGCCTTAGTACTTGAAGAGAGGTGCGGTAGTGTCAAGCCAATATGGAGGAGGGGGGAATGTGTTCGAAGGTCTTTACTCCGTGGTGGGAGTTAATGGGTGATTTTATGTTTGTTGGTTTAGTCTCCGGTGGGAGATTGTTGGGATTGGATCCTAAACTGCAAGGAAGGAAGCGACGGAGGAGTTTCTGCGGGGGAGAGCGGCCGCGCTCGGGGTGGAGAGCGACCGCGCTCGTTGGTCAAAATTGGGGTTGGAACTTCGGCAAAGGAGGGCGACCGCGCTGCAGGGGTGCGCGGCCGCGCTGGCGTCGGGGAAGTGGAGTCCTGTTCTGATTTTGTTTCCTTGTTTAATAGAATCTCTTCTTAAACTGAGTTAGGGCTTCCTTGTATAACTATATAAGCATAATTTCGGCCTAGAACATATTGTAGCAACATATTAGAATACATATTGGCTTGGCAATTGCCCCCGGACGTAGTTCACGAGTTGGTGAATGAACCGGGTAAACAACTCTTGTGTTCTTGTGTGTGATTGTTTCTTTCTTGTACGTGTGGGTGTGTGGATTTCTTTGTTTTGATTGCAACGGGGGAGCACCAATTTCACAACAGGAAGTGTTACAACAAAACTTCCATCTCGCATTACAGATCAATATCATACCAACAATCATCTTTCTATACACTTTGAATAGTTAAGAGTCTCCGGAAACAGATTTTCTGGGGTTAAACAATTTAAAACATATTCCAATACTACATTAATTATCGTACAATAACCATCCATATATGAAATCAATAATGTTTTTTTCATTAATTACTTGATGAGCTACACTAATACAAAAGAAATGAACATGAAATTGCGCTTTCAGCGTTCTCATATTTGAAAATGTCCTCTGCCATATTAAAATGGCTTATTACATCTACCTCTTAAAAAACGAAGGTGAATATTATTACAGATAGCAGACTATTGGAACATTACCGAGCACAAGATTTATTAATATTTTGCAGGACAATTAGCTAAAACAAAAGAACAGGAAAAATGATCACCGATTTAGACAACGGTAGTGACAGCAGCATGAATTGCATCTGCTAGGTGTGGAACTGTTCGAGAACTCAGGCCAGCCATGCTAATGCGGCTGCAGTAAAAAATTACATTTAGTTGCAATATGAGAAAGAGCAATGCTAGGGCACAAAATAAAGTCATTAAATCTTGCTCACAAAATGAGTTGGAGATATTTTATTGGTTGCATCGATAGTACCCGCTACACTCTAATTAAAAACAACGATGAAATCATTACACCTAGGATTTTGTGAACAAGATTTTGCGACTATTATGTGCCCCATAATTGGAATGCATATGCATTCCCAAAAGCCTCAAGCACATGTAACGAAGTTAATTAAAACATTTAAAGCAAGTCCAAGTCATGATCAAGGCCAGCCTAGGGGGAGGCAGTTGGGACGTCGGAGTCCAAGCCAAATGGGTGCCCATATTTTAGGTCCAACACAGCTTGTATCATCCAACAACAACAACAAAGTGTTTAAAATATAATTTTTCAGTGCAAAATATATTTGTAAGTTGTGTTATTTTGGGTTTTGACATCATTTTTTATGGAGCAAAAAACTCACTACTTTTTGGCTTGGGGATATGATGGAATAAAGAAAAATGGTTCACTAAATTGTCTGCGCTTCTTTGTTATGAAGCAGCAGTAAGTCCATGCAATTTTTGACGCAATTTTCATCGTGGGTCATCCGGAAACAGTCTCTCTCTATGCTTTAATACAGGGGCAAGGCTACATACATCTGGTCCCCTTACCCCACAGTAGGTGGAAGCCTTTGCGGCATTGAGATAATGTTGTTGTTGTTGTTATGTGTTATTTTGGGTGCAAGTGAATAGCTAAACAATAGAAAGGTTTAAGGTTCAAATGTTGGGGGCCCCAAATTTATTTTTATCTTTTAGATTTCGCTTCCTATCATTTTCTTTTAGGCCTAGTACATTATATTCCTCAAGTTATTTTAGATGATATATATATCATAAGAAAGCTTAGGGCTTCTATATGGACATTTTACCTATGCATCATATGTTCAAAATAATAGGACCTCATTTATTTTAATTGATTTTTATCTATATTTCATATATAGATCAAATTTACGCATCCTAGTACACCATATATTTTTTTGTTTATATCTTATGTAACATAAATATGAGACTCTAGAAATTCAACCGAATCTATATATAAAAATAAATATGACGTCCTATGATTTATGATTGTAATCAATGATCTGCATATTTATTTTCTTCCATAGATAATATTAACAGGTCATATGATAGACCATCTTTTTTTTCTTATTTTGGTTATACATAGTGGCGGACCGAAAATATTTTGTAAGTGGGTGCACAAGTACACTATAAAGCTTCTTGTGAAAAAAAAAAAATGCTTGTTGCAGGACTCAAACCCACAATCATAGGGTTAAAAACCAAGAATCTTATCCTCTAAACCACACAAGTTATATGATTAAATGGACGCACTTCCACCCATTTATCTTGCCTTGGATCCGCCATTGAACTTATACATAGTTCTCATAATATTTAGTTATTTCAAAATGTTAAATTAATTAAAAATATTTTACTCATTTGTTTATGCAAGACAAAATTAAAGAAAATAATATAACAAAATTATAATCTCTGTCCCATAATGATATACTCCGTACTCTTTTAGTTGTTAATTTGATTGAATATTGATGAAAGATTTTAAAAAATATATATTCAAATGAAATTCAAAAACTTGTTATTGAAAAGAAAACTATCGATTAAAAAAATTAGAATTTAATTAGGATAGTTATTTTTCTTAACTCTCCCATTAATGTTCAATCATATTAACCACTAAAAAAGAGGGACTATCGTTTCGGGATGGAGGGTATAAAAGTTTGAACAATTAATATATACTCCCTCCGTTCCACCCAACTGCGAACCAAGGTTTTGGGCACAATAATTAAGAAATATTATTAAGATAATGAAAATGTGTGGTAGGAAATGAAGAGAGAGAATGAGTGGAGTTAATGAGTGGTTGGTTGAATAAATTGTATGGTGGAGAATGAGTGGAGTTAATGAGTGGGTGGGGTATGGAGAATATAAAATATTAAAACCTTTTCCATTTTTGGTAGTTCACACTCGGCTGGGACGGACCAAAAGGGAAATAAGTGTACACTCGGCTGGGACGGAGGGAGTATATATATACACACACTCCTTCCGTCCATCCGGCTTAGGATTTTCTCTTCCGACACGGGGATTAAGAAATACTAATATAATAAGAGGAGAGAGAATGAGTGAAGGAGATATTTTGAGTATGAAAAATAAAATAGGAGAGAATAAGTGGGAGCAATAGTAAGGGGATTGTTGTTGTGAGCTAGGTTGCATGGATACGGATTCTCGGATACGGATTCACGGATACGAGATACGGGGATACGTGATTGTTGAAAAATCCCGGATACGGATACGTGGGGGTAAAGTGTAAAAATTCAAACTAAAAGGACCAAAGTGTAACTATTCAAACTATATGGACCAAAATGTAAATATTCAATATTACATTAAAATAAGTATTTTTCTTAATTTTTTTATTAAAAATCAGTCAAAGAATACTATTCTAAACAGACACCAACTCTTAAATAAACAGTGTCAATTTCCTTAAATACCCTTTTGGCTTATCATGTTCCCTCACTTCTTCATCCTTCCTAAACCCTCTCTCTCTCTCTCTCTCTCTCTCTCTCTCTCTCTCTCTCTCTCTCTCACACACACACACACACTTTCTCCTCTCTCTTCATCTACTCCGGCGGCGGCGGCCTACTCCAACCCCCTAATCCCTGTCCCTCCGCCCCTCTCTCTCGCTCTTCCGCCATTGAAGGGTAAGTTTCTGTCTCTATCTCTCACCACCATCTCCTCAATCTCACACCTTTCCCCTTTCCTCCCTCCTTTTCTCTCTTCTAGGGTTTCGAGTATAAACATTCCCAACATTTCGCGTATCCGTGACCCGATTCGCGTATCCGGGTTGCGAATCCAAACTTTGGCGAATTGTCAAAAGCCCCCTGTGCGCATCCGACAACGAATCCGACGAATCCGGAGCGAGTCGGATACGCAATTCGCTGGCTGGGGAGAGAATCCGTGCATCATAGGTTGTGAGCATTAGAAGTGGGTCTCATTGAATATAAAAATAATATAAACTTGCCATTTTGGGACGTACTAAGTCGAGGGGGACGCCCAAAATGGCAAATTGTCCTAAGTCGGTTGGAACGGAGGGAGTATATATAAATTTAAAGATATTAGACTATAATTCTATTTTTTTCATGATGAATATGTATATTTATATATTTTTGGATTTTCTAAACATAAAGCTAAAAGGCCGTTAGGTCCTATTATTTAATTTCACCCCAGGCCTACATATAAAATGTTAGGACCGGCCTTATTAATTGCCCCAAGATATCAAAATTTGTTGACCATGTCTTATAGAGTTATATGTCAATGAACTTTTACAGATCATTCAGTCTTATTATATGCTTGATGGAAATCACTTCATTTGGTAGTCAAGAACATCAAATTAGAAATAACTAGTGCAGAAAATGTTACCCATCTGATGTCATATATATGTGGTATTCTTTGGTCATGAAGATGACTTGCTTGGAGTTAAGTCCTGTGAAGGTAAACATTCCTATCTGCTTTATGATGTGACTCCAGTCACCAGGAGTACCTGTTCAAAAATAATATGGACATAAATATTCAACCTTGGAAGTATGTGAGCTTTTGATTGGTCTTCTTTCTAGTACCTTTTAAGGTTTAATTAATACAGTAATAATGGTTGCAGAGAAATTAAACTCATGAATCATTTTAGGTTTGCTCAAAAAAAAAAAAAAAAAAAAAAACATTATAGGTCAGAACTGAGTGTGATTGTATAGGTTTGATTCCCTTTAGATTTGCTAAAAAAAAAAAAACATTATAGGTCAGAACTGAGTGTGATTGCATAGGTTTGATAAGGAAATTGCTTGTACCTCTAGCACGTAAAGCGTCAAATAGTTGTTGCCGCATAGTGATTATACGGTCAGCCATTGCCTTCAGCTCAAGAGTCCATTCATGGAACATGTTACTGCACACAGAGCAAAGGCAAGCTCAAATGGAAAGGTTCTAAACAAGAAACTGATAAAATCGCCTTCTCCGTCATTTTAAGGAAAACTAAAGACTTTAATTTATGTACTCCCTCCGTACCAGAATAAATGTCGCAACCGACTTGTCAAAGTTTTTAAGGAAGGTGCTTTATTAGTTTGTACATTACTTGTACATTAATAAAACTGCACCAAGTCACTTTCCTTATTTAGAGACATGACATTTATCAAACTAAAAAGTGTGACATTTAGTTCGGAACACAGGGAGTACAATAGTTTGGCAAACTGCTCAAGGCAGACTCAACTTCAGCTACTAGCACACCTGTCTTTGAGGATTGTAGCCACGATGGATGCGCCATGGATGGGTGGACTTGAATACATAGGTCTGATTACAAGTTTTAACTGGCTCTCAACCCGGCTTGCAACATCAGCCGCCCTGCAAACCTGTAAATTTAAGATCTTGTTACCATATATTCTGCTGATAAAGGTGGATACCATGAAATTTGACATTTGGATTTCACCATTACTATATTTCATGAGGACTTTTCAACACTGTTGACTGGTTAGAAGAGTTTTCTACTTTGTTGAACCACATCTTTTATTCCTTAAAATGCATCTTCAAAAAAAGAAGAGTTTGCCATTTTCCTTGAACTGTTTTCAAAAGTATTTTCACAAGGAATGTCTCTTGCAATTGTTTTCTCAAACTAGCTCTTTTAAGAAAGTATTTCCCAAAGTGTCATAGTGGAAATTGTATTGCCCAAAATGTCCCCTTTGAAAAACTTGCAGTTGCAAATGAAAATTTACTTAAATTATTTCTTCCCAAACTTTGAAAAACAAAATGTCAAAATTTGGAAATGAGAATTTGCAGTTGGCAACTATGAAATCAAGTTTGGAAACCTAGAACTCGCAGTTGCCAACTACAAATTTAATAAACTAGCAATTTCGGGCAATACTTTCTCAATTAGGACACTTTGGGACTTACTCCCTCGGTCCTATAATAAATGTCGCACTTTCCTTTTTTATTGGTCCCAAAATAATTGTCACATTTCTAAATAAGGAAATAGTCTTAGTGTGATTTTACTATGGTACAAGCAGTGTATAAACAAGTAGAGCACAATTGACAAGTCAAATGCGACGTTTATTATGAGCAGGGTACTTAAAAAAGTGTAATTTTCAAAAAAAAATGTTTCTATGGGTTTTACTCCAAATAACTTATGAAGAGTGGTAAGTCAAGAAAATTATAGGACATCTTTTGCAACTTGAAATAATGGCTCTAAATGTGCAACTTACAATGCTCAGGGCGCCAACACGTTCTCCATAGAGCCCCAAATTCTTAGCATAACTCTGAGCCAAAAAGCATTCGCCTCCATCAGCAACAAACATCCGAACAGGTTCAGCATCTCTATCCAGACTTCCACTGGCAAAGCCCTAGAATATCAACAATTCATACACTTAGTCCTCAACTGAAAGAGTATCTTACAAAGGAGAGAACATTGTCACGCTTATTCACTTTGAAGAGATAGAACAACCAGGAAATTAACTGTTTCACTCATTTGAAACCCACCTGATATGCACTATCGAAGAAAGGTAATAGACTTTTTGATCTCATTAACTGCCTTATCTGTTCCCACTGCTGAAGAGTTGGATCAACGCCGGTGGGGTTATGGGCACAAGCATGCAGAAGCACAATCGCTCCAGATGGGGCAGAACCAAGGTCTTCTAACAAACCTATCATGCATAAGAAAGAGGAATTCACCCTCAGAGAAAGAGAATTATACAAAGACATATACCCAAATATGCATAAATCAGTTACCAAACCATGCACCAAATGCTCGCAAACAGAAAACAAATCTAAAATTTGGGTACATGATCACTGTATTGAATATATAGAAAATAACATAGGAGAAATGGTGTCATTAACTAGACCACAAATGCACTTGTAGAAAAGGTTTTATAGAATGCTTTATCCAGCTCTGAAATTCGATGTAGCAAATGATATATTCAAACCTTGAAGATTGAGCCCGCGAGTTGCCGGATCATAGTAGCGATATGTCTTCACTGTTAAGCCAGCTAGGTTGAAAACTTTTGGGTGGTTTCCCCATGTTGGCAGAGGAATGTATATAGAGCGCTGCCCGAAGTAGAAGATTGTGAGCTTCTTATGGCAGAGGGGAGGCAGTTGAAAAAACTCTACTCAAATTAGAAATGTTTCAGGAAAAAATGAAGAAAGTGCATTACTTCATGGTAGTGGCGTGCCAAAAACTCAGCTCCAACCCTCAATGAACCAGTACCAGACAAGCACTGAACAGTTGTAACCCTATTCTCTCGAATAGCAGGACTAGTCCACAATATCAACATAGGATGAGATCAGATCAAATCAATCATTATTAAAGGGATAGAGAAGAGGAAGAGAGAAAATAAAGAATCATTAAGATAATTTCTCCAAGTATATTAGTATTTCAGAATACATTAGTCACACAGAGACTTTAAGTTCCTAGGACTTTCAAGCCAAAGGGGCTAGGGTGCAAATTTTCTAAATGAATTGCTCCTAATACAAAGCTCAGGATATCATCAACGGAATCTAACAAGATAGATGTTGCTGCTGTTCAGCTCACCAGTATTAATTTGACTCGGTCAAGATAAGGCAATACAGTCCTTAATAATCCATAACCTAAATACGCGCCAATAAGTCGAAGAATTAGTCAAGTCCTACTGTTCATCGAATCATATATTCTTAAACTCTGCCAAGCTTTAGCAAAGACTAAAATGGTAATCCTTATAACCTTTCAGAATGAAGGACCAAATGTGAAAGCAAGAGTACAATGGTTTTACAAGTGCTTCTTTACACTTTTAAAAGATCTGAATACATTTAACTTTGAGCCACATGCCTTGTATCCTGAGAGGTTCGTGCCTCTCTTATAAGTTTGCATGAATAGCAGTTTCAAGTCAGTAAATAGTCAATAAGTCTTACTTGAGGTAACATGCAATAATCTGTCGAAACAAAGATATCATATGGCTGTTAAGAATAGGAAATCAATAAGCAAGATGGGTATTTATTGAAGACATGTTTATCCTATTGAAAAAGTCCCACAAGCTCCACAACAAGTAAAGATGTTCGAGGATAAGCGTAAATTTTACTCGCTTCCCATGTGAGGTTAAAGTTCTTAATGAGAACTTACTATCCTGAATCAGTACTGTCCTCGGTTGAAAAATATACTATATACTAGTTATCAAGGTGATCCGAGCTGATCGATCTATAAAATCCTGTTGTCATGATCGACCATTGCCGATCATCCAAATTACATAGTTGATGGTATATGCTATTTATATTATTAACAGTTTCACCATAATACCACATTGTTATAGATGACTGAGACATATGCAATCATTCTGATACGTTAGACATCACGACATCTATAAATAGTAAAAATGTTGTACCTGTCAGCACCAAGTATGAGCTTTGCACTTAATTTGTTAAAATCTGCCAATCCAACGATAGGAAGATATTCCTTAACACGAGAGCTGCACATTAAGGACAATGGATTTTATTAGTCGGTTGTTAAAAATTAAACCCTTCCACCACAGCAAAAACAAGTTAATACTTAAAAAATTAAAAAAGGTCACCTGTCATTAACAAGTAGCTGTTCAGCTCGCCTCACAACATTCAACACGAGAGGTTTTCCTTCCTAACATGTCATAAACTACATCAGACTACATAGATATAGAAATGATATTTCATAACTGCTAAACAAGTTCCACCAGTGCAAATACAGTGACACTCAAACATACTTGAACAACTTAGCAGACATAGGTATGTAAGGTCCAGCATTCCTCGAGTCAGGGAAGCAAAAGAATATAATTTCTTTGGCAACTATGCACTGCTTAGTGCTCACAGAAAATCAATACAAATACTAGCCAATTTGTACCGGGATTTGACCAAAAAAAAAAAGAGCTGACAAAAAGAACAGAGACAATCATGTATACATGCAAATGGGATGCTACATCAAACTCATATTAGACAAGATCTCATGAGAATTATGGTTGTTATAAGCATAATAAACAACCCTTGTTTCAACTAGCACAACTCACCTCTGTCCGATAAGCTCCAACACCCAAATTTAACTTCACAGGGCTGGGATCTTTGTTATATGCAACAGTGACCTGGTATTTATAACATGTACAGAGAAAATCATAAGCCTTTAAGTAGAAATGACAAAACCTAGAATCAAACATTGAGAATCGTAAAAGAACTGCATAGCATGAAAGAAAATTGCATAGGAAAAACATTAGGAGTTCTAAATTTACAAAGTTTAGACTACACCGTTTATTGCTACAAGATGTGGTTTACTACAATGATTCGGTAAGAGATTCAAAGGACTAGGTTATAAACTTCCATGGGGAATAGGAGTGGTTAACAGGTGTACACGAAAAAGGGAGAGAGGGGGGAGGAGCCGCGTTAAAATTCAAGAGGTACAAAGTTTCCAGGAAATCCCACAACTTCGCCATATAATTTTCATAGTATTCTTTCATTAAGCACTTCAGTATCTTTCAACATACAAATTATATTTTAGTGGTGGATCACACAACATCCTGATATAGCCGAGGGGAAAGCTTAGTTGACTCAGAAGTATAGCACCTAAATAACTAGGTAGCTTAGAAACCACTATGGCCAGCAGATTGTACCCCGAAACCAGTTGTAAGGTAGCCGAAGACAATATTACTCGATTCCACCATCCCAGAGAAATAGTCTCATTTGAAAGGTCAAGTTCTTTAATATTGTACTTTTACACCTTAAATTTCCTTTAAGCAATACAAATATTTTACTTTTACTCCTCTGCATTTCCTTGAAATAATACTACGGTCATAAATATTTTTTGCATTCTTTTGTTAACAAACTTCAAGTATTCCATTGTTAGTTGTTCCGAAGATATCCACTTCCTAAACTTTCATCGTTTTGTACTAATAATTTACAACAGATACTTGTCTGAGCAGTCCTTCAATTAATGGGTCTCAGTCCGACACCAACAACATGGGAAAGTCCAAGACAAACAATTCTTTCTGCCCCAAAAATGAGTTATAACATTCCATACTGAAGTCACTAAATTAACCATGATAATAATTTGCACTTAACAATGATATGATGCGATAATTAACGTTATGTGTGTTTAAGTGCCACTAAAAGTGCTTACAAAATTTACTTTCTTAATTTAAAATTGATTAATGAGCACTTACTGCATTGTTTTAATAGATAGGGTGATTATACTCTTTGCAATTTAATCCATAATTTCGGTGAGTAAAACATAACTTAGAAGAAAAGAAAGAGCTCAACTGGTGAATTTGATAGGTTTACGAAACCAATAATTTTCAAGTAAGAAAACGATTGATCAATCGAATCGAAACAATCCAATTCAAGAGCAGGAGAAGAAAACTCATCGGATCATAAACCTAATACTAGCACACACACACACATATACACAGAGCAGGAGAGATATATGTAAAGAGAGAGAGAGAGAGAGAGGGAATACGCCGAGGATGGGGTCTTCAGGAGCTTGAACGATGTTAGCGAATACGGAATGGCCAGAAAAGCCTCCGGCGGTCGGGGAAGTAGAAATGCTTTGTGAAGCCATGTTCGTGTTGCCGGATTCGAGGTGACGGAGAAGCGCACTTAGCCTTCGATCGGTGGGGGCGTCCATTTTTTTAAGCTTTGAGATGCTAAAGTGCGCCTTTTATTTTGCTTTTCCTCTGCTTTTATTTTTGTTGACTGTTTTTTTTAGGATATGATCGGGTTTTGGTCTTAAAAGTCGTGTGACGTGACACGGTGGACGAGGGAAGAGGAAAATGGTGATGGTGACGTGTAGGGTGGGGTCGGGTCTGACTGTTTGATGTAATGATAAGGATCGGATTGAATTGGGCACGTAATCCAAGATGTAGATTAACTGTAGCGGCACAGAATTCAAGAGACGTACAACAGAAGTGATTGTGTTATAAAATTACTAGAATAAACTCGTGTCCAAGAACACGTTTTTTTTTTTATTTTTTAAGCTCGTGTCCGAGAACACATTTATTTTTATTTTATTTTTTTTAATTTAAAAAAAAAAAATTAAGAGCAAAATAGAAAAGGGACAAATGTATGTGGAAAAAATGAAAATTTCGACACTTGACACTGTTCAAACAACTGTAGCACCCCGTTCTAATTTATACTATAGATTACTAGTGCCTTTTGGTGAGAATCGATACTCGTTTTCTTACAAAATTTAAAAAAATAAAAAATATAAAAATTAAGAAAAATTGTTATTGATGCACTGTAAAAGAGGCTAGTTTGTTAGACGAGTGAGATTAGATAAAATTTTGTTTGGTCACATAAAACGATACAATATGAAAGCCAAATTATTCATAACAATTATCAAATCAATTATCAAAGTACAATCAATGGCATAATTATAAAAAATAGCACTTTTTTTTTAAATTGACAACCTGTTAACATTTTGTATAGAGAGAATTTAATATGGAAGGTCAAGTCATTTAATAATTGACATACTCCCTCCGTCCAAGTAATTACTTCACAGTTACTGTACTCACGTAAATTAAGGAGTGAGTATTATATTGAAAGTGTTGTGAGTGTGAAATTAAAATAGGAGAGAGAATGAGTGGAGGGAATAGTAAATTATAATGGTGTTGTGAGTATTAAAATAATGTAGGAGAGAGAATGAGTGGAGGGAATAGTAAAGATTCCTTTCCATTTTAGGAAAGAAACAAAGTGTGAAGTATGTAATTGGATGCCCAAAATAGAAAGTGTGAAGTATGTAACTGGACGGAGGGAGTATATATTTAGTTTAGTCAACAATATTTGTATCCACCATCTCTAATACTCTCATTAATAATACAACATTTCCATTGGGATAAATAAGGAGGGGATTCCGTTGAAGATGATAATTTATATTGTTAGGGCTCGTTTGATAATCGGATAAGAATAACCAGTATTAATAGTGAGGGGATTATTAATACCCTCATTATTAGTGAAGGTAATAATAATCCTAATTTCAAAAATAATATGATGTTTGGTAGAAATCGAATTAACATACTTAAATTCTACCTTGACACGATATAATTTTTCATTTTCCAACAATACCCCTAAACAATCATATAAAATCCTAAAATCAATTCATGAGGGTATTAATAATTCAATTCCAATCCCACTCCCAAATGCCAAAACCCCTAAACCCACACGGAATCGACGAAATCCCATGTGGGTTTCGAGAAATAAGGGTGTTCATGTTGTTAAACCCCAATTTGATAAGATATCTGAGGTGGGTTTATCGAGTTCTTGTCAAGAAGGGGGAGTTCTGGAGGTGGGTGTGTGTTGAATGGAGGTATGATTGAGACGAGTTCGTTGATCAATAGTGAAGTTGATAATCTAGGCAGTGAAGAAGAGGTGAAAAAGGATTTGATTGGAAAGAGAATTGAAGGGTCTGATTCGAAAGTGGAAGTTGATGAAATTGGTAGCAGATGGGAAGAATTGTTGTTGGATTTATCGTTTAATTTTTATATTTTTTTGGACGGGGTATATTTGAGAAAGAGAATTAATTTTGGAGTTTGTTAAGGAGGGGATTAATAATACTACATTTTATCTGGGATAATTAGTGAGGGGATAACGCCCTTATCCCGATAATGCGGCTAATTAATACCAATGAATTATTATCAACCAAACGACAATTAAATCGGCTTAATAATCCCAATCTAAGTTATCCTGTGTCAATACTGCCTACCATATGGCCCCTTAGCCTTTTTTCTTATCAAATACTCAACTTCGGAATTATTAATCTCATCTGGTGATAAGACGAGCTACCAAACGGACACTTAGTTCTTAACTTATTCAATATTTTTCTTTTTCATTATTTCTTTTTCGATTTGATCCTTATTGTATATATTTTGTGGACCATTTAGTTCCACCATCGTGGGTCGTCCATTATTTCGTTAAATAAGTTGATGAAGCATAATGACGACACGATTTTAGCATAGGTGAAATCATAAGTGGATATAGTTATATACAGAGAACGTTATATACAGGGAACGAAATATTCCAACACTACCCTTGCCCGTCTCGTGTAAGTATACACGAGATGTAATTTATAATCTCGTGTATATGTACACGTGATGACTCGTGTACGCACACGAGATTTCTCGTGTATATATACACGAGATTATAGATTACATCTCGTGTATATGTACACGTGATGACTCGTGTACGCACACGAGATGTCTCGTGTACATATACACGAGATTATAGATGATATCTCGTGTATACTTACATGAAATAGTGTCTGAACCTGCATTTTCACAACAGCAACAGCAAAAGCAACAAGAAACAGAACTAAAAGTGAAATTTGATTCTTAATATGATAGCACATCTCCACAAAACAGTGGGAGGGACCAATAGACCATTACACATATACTATCGCCAAATTGTATACGAAATAAAAGTGTTAACAAGGCTTATGCATATAATTCAAACATCAAAACATCCAAACATTCATACAAACTTGATAATTCAAAAACCATTACACATATACTATCCCCTACGTAATCTTTCTCTTCTTGCATCGTTATCCTGATCATAGAGTTCATTGAATGCTGCTATCCTATCTCGGTATTGGAGGATCAGTTGACTTGCTCTTGGATCACAGTGTTCCCTCCAAGTCCTCGGTGGTGGTGGTATTGGGTAATCATTGCCTGACATGTGCAGCTGCAAAAGTAATAACAGTTAAATACAACGAATTTAAGTAAGACAATTAAATATAACTAATATAAATGAGACAGTTAAGTATAACGAATTTAAATAATATTGTTAAATTTAACGAATTAAAGTATCATACCAATATAAAATGGTTTGTCACTTGTCCCACCACAACTGTGTTTATCGGTGGTCCTACTCCTGCTGGTACAGTCACTGGAAGGCATAAGTTGCCACCGCTAGCCGAGTACGAAATGAACGCCACATTATACCTCGTGGCAATGATGTGCCCAAGATCTGGGCGGTCCATCCAATAAGTATTGTCCGGCGTCGGTCGGACATAAATAGAAATCCTACGTAAGAGTTCCTTTACATTTATCCAAGTTAGAACTCTTTGATAAAGGTCTTGGCGAGCATGCACCTCATTGTAACATTCTATGCGCACTCGACCCACATCTCCTCATTTCCGTATATCTGTGCTGCTACGACTCTATAGCCACAATGTCCATCAGATGCCACACCTGTGATGCCTCCAATAAATGGGATAATGAAAGGCGGAAAAGACGTCATATACGGAGAGCTGTATATACTAGTGTGATTGGGCTGTCCATTTCCCTCTCCACGACCCTGACCCTGATCCCGTCCTCGTCCTCGACCTCGCCCTCGACCCCGTCCTCTCCCATGACCGGAAGCAGCTAGTGGTGGATGAGACGTAGGAGTACAAGCAGGGGTACATGGTATGGGTTCTGAAGCTGGTTTGCGTTTGTGCGTGGACTCCGAACTCGCTTGGGTTGATGCAATGAATGCAGATCTAGACCTGAAATAGGGCAAAGAAAAGAGTGAGAAGCATTCATACTATCAACATGCAAATCAAATACATCAAGAACGTAAAGTGTGAGCCAAAAATGAATGAAGATCTATACCCTTTGCTAGTCGAGGATGGTGTAGCGGGGACTCGAAAAAAATTGTTAGTATGCTCCCAATCTGACGGTTCTCTGGAACTTTCGGTCCTGGGTTTATTCGCCTTTGAAATATGATTTGGCTCGTAAGCATCTCTCGTATGGTGATTAAGCCCTTCTTCCATCTTTTTGAATAACTTTCTCCTTACCGGTTCAGGTGCTTTCTCAACTTTATTCAACATAGCTTGAAAATTGTCTTTATTTATTGAAGTCTCAGACGGAGGGTTGTCTACTTCAATGTCCAACTACTTCCAAAAATCATGAATCGATGACAGCTCAATCTGTCCCCCACAGTCCTCTATCCGTGCAATCTCGTGACTACATGGAAGTTCATGTGTTCGCCTGTAGTAACACCCGCAGGCAGCCTCAGTGATGACATTACCCCCATTACGACCCCGCTGGTTTTTAATGATTTTCTGAATACGAGCCCGCTCTTGTCTGATATTGCGCAAGGCTTCCGTTGACACTTTAGTCAATATGTTGTGATACAGATTACGGGTCCTCAAATCAATTGGAGTTCTGGTCTTTGATCTATTCATAATCTGTTTGATATTTTTTAGTTGGATATCCAAGATCTTATGAGCCTTTTTGAAGATTGTGTCAAAAGTAGAAGAAGCACTCCCCAATGCCTTCTTCAACCTGTTATGCTCACCCTCAGTCCTGTTTGTGGTGTGGGTCCCGAAGTGTGGTAACACATCCGTGTGCATAGACAGAATATTCTGAGAGTATGGAGTAATCCATGTATCTCGGAGGTAATCCAATAATACAGGATAAGATCTGAAACGGTCACAAAGCCCTTGCCAACGTTCGTCCCATTCGCCGGAGGTAGGGGCTGAGATTGCATAATTGAAACTCCTCATGAATGATTATGCCAAATCCTCGCTACCTGTATGACTCAACCCATGCTTTCTAACATTGACTTCGATATGCCTCCGACACAAGAAATGTGCGGTGTCGAGAAAAACTGTACGGAGAGCGCTGATGAAACCCAATTCACGATCAATGACAAAACTGTTGGCAACCGGGGAGGTGTAAACAGACTGTGCAAATTATCCAATGGCCATATGTAATCATCCGCACTCTGATACTTGAGGAACGCATACGCTATTGTGAAATTATGCCCGGTGGAAGTAAATCCTACAAACTGCAAGAAGTACAGTCCATAGCAGTTGGTGTTGTAAGTGCAGTCACCTTATACAACATATGGAAAACAGTTTAGCATCTTCATTGCTAATGGGTGAGAGAAGAATATGTCGTTGATCATGCCACTCTCAGCGTCTTTCCTCGTGTAGTATATATATTCATGATCGTCGAGTAATTTAAGGAATTGTTGTAGCGGGGTCCTCCCTTGTCGATCTTCTTCTCTATATTTTGTTATGGCATTGCGGACGTGCATCAGAGTGCTCACGTTCTTCTCATCGTACATCTTTAACATTGCTACTATGTCATTTGGACGCAATGAACATTCACTTGCGCTACACACAGCGTCATATTTGCCACGTGTCAATTTCCCGAGAGGAAAACCTTCCGGATACAAAGGAAAGCCATGATTATGTATACCATTCCTTACAACATAACCCCATAACCCATCATCCCTCCTTTCTTTGGCATGTAGTTTAAAAGTACACTCTCTCTTCTTGCTACTACTCTTCCTAATGTTCTTTGATCTTCCGGGCCTGTGATGTCCACCAAAATGACATATTATCATCGCATAAGCTAGTTTATTTCCACTTCTCTTCTTCGAGTGGTCTATAACAAGGTGTATATTTTGACGCCTCGCGATTTCCCGTACATGTGCAAGAAGTGCATCCCTATTTGGAAATAATTCTGATGTCGTGAATTC
Organism: Adenophora triphylla var. japonica; assembly: GCA_022495995.1. Taxonomy (NCBI): domain Eukaryota; kingdom Viridiplantae; phylum Streptophyta; class Magnoliopsida; order Asterales; family Campanulaceae; genus Adenophora; species Adenophora triphylla. The sequence continues at coordinate 43,473 of JAFEMH010005564.1, read as the reverse complement.
GTCACTGATATCCGGAAATGGACCCTGCAAATTACAGCACCATCGGTTTCAAAGATCCAGTATACATTTCGTGTATAAATACACGACATAGTTCATTAAATCTCGTGTGGGTGAACACGAGAAGTAAGCTACTATGTCGTGTATGTGTACACGAAATTATCTCCGTCCAGAATGCAAAAACATATTTGAAAACTGGAATTTGCTCTGATATTGCATTGTTATTCTCATGTGTATTTGAAGATTGTATAAATAAATCTCATGTGTAGGTCAAGATTGGATTTTTAATTCAAGATGGGATTTTTATTTCAAGATAGGATTTTTAATTCAAGATGGAATTTTTATTTTGATTTTGATCACAATACAAAACAAAACATTAAGAACTTACTTCATAGAAGCTTGGATCATTGAAACTTGGAGAATGTTGATGTGGAGGAGAATTGGTGAGATTCCTTCTTCTTCATCATGGACAAATTCTATCATATCAAGGTTAATACACTCATAAGAACATGTTGAGCAATTTTGTGAGGAATCCATGCTATGATCATTGAAACTTGGAGAATGTTGGGGAGAATTTTGTGAGGAATCCATGCTATGAACTTAGAGATTGATTTTTTGAATAATAATGGGGGTTTCTGATTTCTGTTCAGAATACGGGTGTGTTTTAGTAGGGTTTAAACGTCAAATTCAATGCAGGTCGTTTTGAAGGGTTTAACTGGATTTTAAACATCTCGTGTACGTTTACACGAGATACAACTAAACATTTCGTGTGTATATACACGAGATGTATAAATGGTATACGGCTACCTCGTTTATTTTTTTTTTTAATTTTTTTCTACATTCAAAATGACATTTAAAGTGTTTTTCATCAGTATGAAAGACGTCATGTAATGTAATCGTCATCTCCCCCCACGACATGTGGAACGAGTTAGTCTCAGGAGACCACCGTTCCAAAAATGTCGTTAGCAGTGCATGGTTAGGCCTCTGAATGGTGGCATCGTGCAGCTGCTGGATGCCCGATGCATCAACAAGGGTCATCCAGGCTCTATCAGTAGCCTCCAATTCATCTCGTGTGATTTCATACGAGATGAGTCTCGTATGATTTCACACGAGACACATCTCGTGTGATTTCATACGAAGTGCTTTCTGATCAACGAACAATAAACAAGATCAACACGAGGCAGAATTGATTCCAATATAAACTTTACAAATGAAAACAACACATTCCCATAGAACAATTGAACCATTTTATTGTTAGTACAACAACAATAAACAACAACAAGATCAACAATCAATTCTGCCTATAAGCAATGTAATTACCTTCTTTACGGGCACGGTGCTAGAAGAAGCTCCGACGGTGATGGCAGTGGCCGTAGCGGCGGCGCCAGCTCCGGCAGGGACCTTCGGAATTTTTAGTCTAACCATCGAGCTGAAATGATGTGAGGGTTTTGAAAATGACGTTTGGGGGAAAGGGGAATGGGAAAAATCAGGGTTTTGAAAATGGCGTTTGGGGGTTTTGAATCGTCGTCGTCAATCGGCGATGGCAGTGGCGGTAGCAGCGACTGGAAAGAGGGATGAGGTAGTGGTGGAGCGGCGGTTTGAGAACGGCGTTGGAATAGTTGCTCTGGCCAGAGGGATGGGTGAGGGAGACGGTGCGTTGAGTGATTAGAGAGAGAAGAGGGAAAATTGAATGAGGGAAAAAATAGGTATATAAAGGGCTATTTTGGTCATTTTCTTGCTTCCCTGTATATTACTTCCCTGTATTTAGTATTTGCCTCATAAGTTGAAGAATTTGTTGACGTGAAAGTTTTGGGGGCCAAAGTGTATAAAATTTAACATGCGCCTCTAGTAACACCCCCACCCCGCCCCCACCCCCCACCCATTCCGTTCCCTTTCCCCTCATGTGCGTCATCCAGAATTAATTCAACCTCCATCTCTTCGCCTCCCCTCCATCTCCGTTAATCAATTTTGCACTTTCAATCCCTCTGCATTGCATGGATTATACATTTCTCCTTTCTTTTATTTTTTAACGTGCACCAAGCTTTCAGAAAGACAAAAGGATAAAGGAGTTTATGCCCTTTAAATTTCTTTTTTAAAGATTTATTTTAAAATCTTATTTTATTATTATTGGTGTATGAAATTTGCACATCTTTTTTAGTTAACTTAGAAATATGACAAAAAAAATTCACATTTTGAGCTTTTGAACTTTGGTGAAGTCAGGGTGGTTGATGAGGTAGTTTGTTGTGTTTAGGCCTTGTGATTTGTGCGATGGTGGTGGTGAAATATAAATATTAATTAAAAATTTGTAAAAAAAAAAACAATTTTTGTTAATATTAGTATGATAACTATAACTTTGTATAATTTATTTAAAATAGTTTTTTGCATTTATTTTTTGTTAAAATGTTTCCAAAAAAAAAATATTATAAGAATTTCTCAAAAATTAATGATATAAAAATATTTGTTTTTGTTTTCGAAATGGTAAAAAATATTTGTCAATTATATATTTATATACTCTATCCTTCCTAGGGATGACCAAACCCGGTTCCGGGCCTGTTTTCGGTTCGAAAAATGTATGACCCTTAACCGGCCCGATTTGCTCACGGTTCCGGTTAATCCGGTTTCGGTTTTCTCCCCGGTTCGTCTGATTTCGGGCTTTTTCGGGTCCTGTTCCGGTCCGGTTCTATTGAAAAACAATGAATTTTCGTCCGATTTCGGGCTTTTTCCGGTCCGGTTCACCATTTTGGTGACCCTTAACCGGCCCGGCTCCAAACCGGTTCCGATTTTCGTGACGGTTCATGGCGGTTCCGAGCTTTTCCGGTCCGATTTTCCGATTTCGATCCGGTTTGGCCATCCCTAATCCTTCCCACTTCACTTGATACTAGTCAAATGAAAAGTTTGTATACTCGTAACACCAATCAAATTATTATTCCTCCCATTCGTTCTTTCCCTTACTTTACTTTTTAGCATATCATTCTACTAATTCTCTCTCCTACTTCTCCTTCTCATTTTATTAAGTTTACTTTCCATAATTTTACTAAGTCTACCCTTTTTATCAGTTTACTTTCTCTTCAACCACCATCACCTTAGGTCACCACTCCCCATATTCTCCGGTCAACAACTTCGGCAACCACCAACTCCGGCGATCAACTCTGGCGACTTTTTTTATTTATTTATTTTACTCCGGCGACCAAACACCTGAGAATTTATCAGTAAGTTCTCATTTGTCAACTAAACTACTAAAAACACGATCAACTCCGTCGACCACCAATTCCGGCGACCAAACAACTGAGAACTTAACTTATCATATCAGTAAATTATTTGTCAACTAAACTACTAAAAACACGATTAACTACGGCGACCAAACAACTGAAAACTCATTAGTAAGTTCTCAGTTGTCAAATAAAAAAGACAATTTTTTTTAATATTTTTTTAAAAATCGATATATACTCATTTAAATTTGGGTCCAATTCTTTACCAAAACGCCTCATTCATATCCTACCATTAAATCTACTTTTATTGATACACTTTTTAATCCAACCCAGAACGAAGGGTCCAATACACGGTTCACGTTTTAAAATCAAAGTTTGTGTACAACTTCTCTTACTACCTCAGCTCCTAAAACCAAAGAGCAGGGACGATCAAGGAAGCCGTGAGATAAACTGAAATTACCAATCTTAATCCTTTTTTAGCACAAAAATCATATCAAAAGAGAGAGAAACGTAGAGAGAGAAAGTGTGTGAGAGAGAGTGTGTGTGCGTGTTGTGTTTGTGAGAGGGTGGGAGGGGGTGTAGTTATCTCATTTAAAATGGCGAAAAACTATATGGTTAGATAAAATATTTCGTGAGATTAGGACGTAAAATAGATAATATATTGTCCTATCAAGTAGATTCGATTTTACTTAGATACTAGGAGGTAATTTTCTCTATTTCGTGTGCACAAGATTTTGATATTAAGTGAGGTGGGGCGGAAGGAATATATTTTAATATTTAGGCACAACGGTTTAATATAATAAACTTTCACCCTCTAAATTTTTACATCAGCAATCCTCAATGTAAGATTCCACCTAGGCTAAAATTGTGATGTCATTATCCCACATCAACCTATTTAACAGAATAATTGACGACCTATTGACAGTAGGACTAAATGGTCCACGAAATGCATACGGATAAGGACCAAATCGAAAAAAAATATGTTCAGTGAGGAAAAGGAAAAAGATAAATAAGCAACATAAGGCTAAGGATTCGATTCTCCGCGTTGAGAAGCAGAAGACGTTCGCTCCTCTGCTAATTCCTTAATTCAATGCACCGACCTCTTCCATTTCGCTGTCGAGGAATCGTTTGTATCGGGTGAATTCACCTCTTGCTGGACATTCATTTGTTTAGGATCCGATTCTTGGCCAGAAACCCTAAACCAGTTACACCGAGCAACAGACACAACAGTCGCACAAAGCCTGTTTTTTCATAGCTTAAAAAAACGTGTTTTTATAAGATTTTGGCTTTTATTAATTATAAGGGAGCAAAAAAACTAACAGATTTTTTCATCACGCAAAGGGAAATAAGTTATAATAAATTGTACGAAAGAAAAAAAAAGTGGGGGGAAAATATCTAGGGTAGATCCACCGGTGTGCGATCTGATTGTTTCAAAGGGTTTTTGAATCTTCTTTAATTGTATTTTCCTGATAAGAGCAAATCGATATGGTAGAACTTTCAACAAATAGCCATGACATGGAACTGAGTGCTTCAATAAACATTTATCGATACATCTTACAGGAGCAGATAAAATAAAAACAAATACAAATCCTGAACACAAGACGAGCAAAAGTAACAATATTTAGCCAAAACATACCATTTTACTTCCAGAAAAGATAATTAAGGACAAAAACGGAAAGCTGATAGTATCTGGCACTAGTTTTGATCTCATCTTCTTGCATCAAAAGGTGCAATGATAATAAAAAACGGAACAGAAATCCGGCTTTATGCTTCCAGTTTTATCCTGTCCATATCGGTGATCAGTCCTTCAAGCTGCACAGAATCACCACCACCCGTAATAATTAGAAATGAGAAATGAAATCAGAAAGAAAAGAAAACATAGAACAGTAAAAACTAGCTTCAAAAAATAGGTATAAGAAGCAGACCTTAACAATTTGACGCAAGAAATAATCACCGTATCTCTTTGGTGTTTTTGATTCAACAACTTCAATCATATCCTGCAGTAACATTCAAATGGTGCCCAGATTCAGATGGAGACGGGAAACGTATAAATTTAATTCTAATTTATAACCTACTTCTTCCCATAACAATCTACTCAATATACCTAGAAAAGCAATGCTAGTTATACAACATGTTCCGGAAGTCAGTCCAGCTAACAAGTAACATACCATGATGAATATGAATCTACATGCATATTGGTACATACATTGCAACTCGTGACTCAAGAAAAGTAAGGGCGTATGTTTGTCTACATTAGGAAGCTTGTATCTACAACAACAACAACAAAGCCTTAGTCCCAAAATAATTTGGGGTCGGCTAACATGAATCATCATATGTTATCGTGAAAAAAAAAATTAAATTAAATTAAATTAAATTAAAAAATAAAAATAAATACAAAAATACAAAAATAAATAAAAAAAATAAAAATAAAAAAGTAAAAGTAAAAAGGTAAAAAATAAAAAAAAATAAAAAAAATCAACCCCCACATGGATTTTTGCCCTCCACTCCGGCCTCTTCAACACCATACTTTCATCCACTCCAAGTAAATTCATATCATTTTCAATTACTCTAATCCAAGTTTGTTTGGGTCTTCCCCTACCCCTCGCCATTTTCTCATTTCTCCACTGTTCCGGCCTCCTAACCGGTGCATCACTCGGTCTCCTTCTCACATGTCCAAACCACCGTAGACGATTTTCCCTCATTTTATCCTCAATGGGCGCAACTCCTACTTTACCTCTGATCACCTCATTCCCCAACCTATCCTTTCTTGTATGACCGCACATCCATCGAAGCATACGCATCTCTGCCACATTCATCTTATGCACGTGACACTGTTTCACGGCCCAACATTCGGTGCCGTAAAGCAATGCCGGCCTAATTGCCGTGCGGTAGAATTTTCCCTTTAATCTATTGGGCATGCCGCGATCACATAGAAACCCTGTAGCACTCTTCCACTTCAACCAACCTGCTTTAATCCTATGAGCCACATCTCCATCTAATTCTCCATCCTTTTGGATAATGGATCCAAGATAGCGAAAAAACTCAGAAGCTTGGATAATATTTCCATCAAATGTGACCGCCCGCCTCCCTACTTCCAACTCGCTAAACTTACACTCCAAATATTCGGTCTTGCTTACGCTAAATCGAAAACCTCTAGATTCCAAAGTGTGTCTCCACAACTCCAATTTACTTTCAACACCCTCTCTTGTCTCATCAATCAGCACAATATCATCTGCGAACAGCATACACTTTGGTATATCATCTTGGACTGACCTCGTCAATTCGTCCATTATCAAAGCAAAAAGAAAGGGGCTAAGTGCGGAACCTTGATGCACTCCAATCTTTATAGGGAACTCTTCAGTCTTCCCAACACTAGTCTGTACACAAGTACTAACTCCATTATACATGTCCTTGATAATATCAATATATTTCTTTGAAACACCCTTCTTTGCTAATGCCCACCAAAGTACCTCTCTTGAAGCTTGTATCTACATGCAGCACAAATAGTGGATCCCTAGACATGTGTCTGTATGATGTGAAGGCATGCAACAGATGCTGCTGGTAGTAGCAGTGAATGCAGCATTTGGAAGAACAAACCAAAATCTGATAAAAAGCAAAAAATAAATAAACTAAAGTCCAATGAGATGTGTTGGGAAAAGGCACCAGAGAAGAGCGCACTCTGTAAGCAACACAATAAGACTCGATATCCAACACTCTTGAAAAGGCTTCATTAAGTTGTAAAATGTAGGGGGGAGATGTCAAAGTTAGATCGGGGATTTCATATGTTGACTAACTGCGGAAAAAAAATCTTGTTTCTAAAATTAAATACCATTAAAAATATGCATAGCATTTCAATTGTACAAGCAGTAATCTAAAATTCAGCTCAATGATGCTTTACAACTTGATATGGATGGTAATGGGTAGTAAGCTTGTCTTTCCATGATTTATCAGCACACCACTTAATACTCATAAGTTACAGATATCAGTCGCGCAGAACTCCTCATCCAAACTCATAACTGCAGAAACTTATTTCAAGTTGTAGGTGTCGTAAATCTAGGAGTATTTCAAAGATTTTGAGGTCTAATACTACCTTGGCTGAAACTTAAAGATTAAATGTATTCCCTTGATCAAAAAATCAACAGTCTCTCATGTTCATTTTGCTGAAGTATCGATTATTAATTTTCAATCTACGTTAATGAAATAAAAACAGGAAAGATGAATTATGCACAAAAAGAAAATATATATGTTTCGATCTATGTTGATTGAATAAAAAGGGGAAAGCTAAATTATGCACAAAAAGTAAATACATACATCATTAATGTAGAACTCAATATCCGCATTTGAGATGATTTTTCCATCAGCACCAACAGAATGCGTTTTGTGCTTGTATGTCATTAAGATTGTCCTGTTAAAATCAATCCAACAAAACAGCTTACACAATGCTATAAACCATAAGATAAGAAAACTGAAGGCCAGTACAAAATTTTATTTTTCCTAACCTTAAAGTGGGCTCATCAACTTCCATGTAGGTAGCGAGCTTCCCCACGGAAATAGTTGAATAAACTTTCAAGAAGGTCCGAACACCAGACAACAATTGCTGCTGCTTCACTTCATAAAGGAAGAGCTTTAATTGAAGCCTGTACGCGTCCTGCAAGAAGAAACCAGCAATGTATAGCCCGTGTGCGATAGAGAGAGAGAGAGATATATATAGAGAGAGAGCTAATTGGTTAAATATAGCACTAAGAGAATATAGGTACCTAGTCCTACCAGGTTGTATTAGTTTTTTACAAGATTGTATGATTATTTTCCGGGTAAATGAGGCATTACACGCCACCGAAATGCGACGAAAAGGAGCGGGAATAAGAAGTAGGAGGGTTTGGGGAGAGACAAGCATTGTGGGATGCACTCTAGAGAGAGAAAGTCTACGAGTGCTGTAGGATGATCCATCCTACCAAATGAATACCTTTGAATCAATTAATTAACTTAATCAAGAATGTGCTACTAAAATATGCTTCAGCCAAGAAAAGGATAGTGTTACTCGTTCTAATGACCAGTCAATTATTATATCTGAATATCTTATAAAGATACAATTGAAAGAAAAGAGAAAAGTGAGTTTGGGTGACTGCATAGAAGTTATAAGGATGTTCATGATATAAAAATGCATTATTAAGGAAAGAATCCAAACCTGATTGTAGTTTACAAGAGGCTCCTCATAGCTTGGGGCAGAGGGAGTAATAAACTTTGGACATGCATATGAAAAGAGTTCATCATAGAGGCCAAATGCTTCGTCATCATATCTCTGCATTTTTGACATTTTGTCGCCATACTTCTCCCTCAGTTGGGAATTCACAGTTTCCTCAACAAGCTTCACTTGGGGGCAAAGAGAAAGCGATATTGCGAGCAAAGCATACATCTGCTCATTCTTCTTTAGTATCTGTTCGTACTGTGACGATTTCTGGTGATACTGTTTGGTCTTGTAAATATACAAAAGAATTTTGTTGAATTCACGTATGGCCTCCACGTACCTGTAAGAGAACTAATATAAGCTAGCTGACTAAACAATGAAGTAAAACTAAAAGGCAACGGTAAATATGTGATTGGGTGTGAATTATCCCAGTAATCATTTATGAAAAAGGCAAATGTCATAAGAAATGCATATAAGAAGTTGTGGAAGTGCAAGTAACATGGATGATAAAAAAAAAAACGCATAGAATATAAAATAACAAGTATGAAAGTAAGAAATGTGCCAAGTACTTTTGCACTGGTTAAGTTGAGAAAACATATTTCTAACAACAATTAACAAGTTAAATAAACAGCTGATAGAAAAATACCTTCGCAACATGAGATTGGCAAATCCATAATGATATATTGTGGCGATATGACTGCCTATAACGCTGGTGTAGACCCCTTGCTGACTTATGTCAATAGGAAGTAAGCACTTCAGGCCAGTTTGATAATCGCCCAATAAACAATGCACTCTTAGCAAGCCAACCATACTGAAATAACCCAAGACCTTCAATACATTACTTCCACCATTATAATCATATCCATCAGTAGCGGTAAACTGTACAAGGCCTTCTTTCTCCTGCTCCAAGATCTGAATGATCGTAGATTTCTCCACCAACGCTTGCAAGAAATTGAGCACACCATAAACATTCCATGCCTGAAAAGAAGAAACAATAGGAAAAAAAAAAAAGAGTTATCTCTTGTCTAAAATAATGATTAGACATAAACTTAAAGGAAGAAAATTCATGATATCTATATAATATATATACTGAAAATAGTGGTGAGATACTCTATAGTGTAACCCCTCAATGCTAACACATTAAAGACTAATGAGCTCAAGGTCAGTCAAGCAGCTAGTACCATGTGTAAACCATATTAAAATAAAGAATGCTGACCTTGTACCTGCAAACAATCCATCAGCAACCACAATCCCCGGGCCAATCCACCCTATCATCTATATATCCATATGCATGCAAAGGTCAAGTACCAACTCAATTTCGACTTCCTATAGATAATGAATTGTTTATCTAAACTACTAGGGGGTCTTACTCCTTAGCACCAACGAAGCATGCCCTTCCGAGTACGGATGCACACACATACACAACTGGCAACTCTACTCTGGAGAGGGCTGAATGGTCAAGCCAAGCACATGGAATTTTCTGATATTCAACTTCACAAATCTTGAGCGTAAGCAGTACTTGTGTGTGTGTATGAAAGTTCATTGAACTTCAAAAATGTTTGTTTTGCTAGACAAAGAACAAGTATAAACGATGAAATTAACACATATGTTCTCAAATATAACATTCCTTAACCACCACAGAGCAAGGAAAATAACCACAAGTGACAAAAATCACCATATAGAATCTTAACTCTGTCCGCAACTTCAATCGATTTTGCAAACCCTATATTTTTAGCGCAAGAACAATTATCCCTACAACAATCCAACCCCACATATCAAAGCAAAAAAAAAAAACATGATAAGTGTACAGAGAATCAAAAACTAAGCCATTTCCAGAAAAGGTTTTTATAAAATTGAAAAGAACCTTACATTCCAAACACGAATCAAACCAAAGAAAAAATATGGATGTTAAGCATACATACAATTAACAACTAGCCATATCCTCAATACTTTTTGGCTGTAAGAAACCTTACATCCATTAACCAATGTTTTACCTGATCAAACTGCCTCAATAGAGCAAGCTCCTGCTCTGTTTTGGTCTTCATCTTTGCCCGGTATTGACAGAATGACTGAAACTGATAAACAAATTCATCAACCATGTCCCACAACCACTGGTTCGGCAACTGCATATTCACCACCCCATGCAACACCACCTGCAATCAACCAAAATCGAATCTCAAGTTAATCATGGAAGGGACAGTAATGGGAGCATAATGCCACTGCAAAAAGGATTGCCAGATAAATGATTTGTATAAAGATTGTAAATAGCCGAATATTCGTAGGACTAAATTCCACGATACAAACCAGACAGTTCTAGGAAGCTATGATAAGCACCCAATACTCCACATCTGGAAAAGCTCTCTCTCTCTCTCTCTCTCTCTCTCTCTCTCTCTCTCTCCCCCCCCCTAACTAAAACTGGAACCCCAATCCACCAGATCATAAACTTAATAATCGACAACTAACATCACTCCACGTGACCTCATGATGACCTCTTCGAAATCACCTCATGCATGACATACATAGATCAAATGCATCCAATAAAAGATAAAATGTTTCTAATGGTTGAATAACTTACAAAATAGACACCGTGGCTCAAGGTGATCATAATATCACCTTTCGTCCCAAGAGAGGAGGTGTGTATTTCTTTTTGGGACGTCCGATTAAAGACTAACAGTTCTCTTTTAGGAAACTTTTTATACAATAAATCTAACTAACCTTCATTCTCTCGTGTAGTTTGAATTCAGATAATTCCACTTAGTTTGAGTTTGAAATTTTTGAGAAACAATTTGGAGATTTAGTAGAATTTCAAAGCATTCGCTTATTTTTGTGTTTAGTCAATGTTAATCTTCTACTGGGAATGAGAGAGTTACATAAACTTGTTTTATTGTCCCAACTTCTTTTTGATGTATACAGTGGCCTTAACGAAGTTGTCGGCATCACTAAATAAATAGACTCACAATAGGTGTTAAACAAAAGAAGGAACTTCGAGAAGGTGTGGAAAGCGTTCATAGAACATATCTATATAATGCCTCAACACTAAATAAGAAAAAGAATCATATTCTACACTTATCAAACTAGACCATTTTTCAAATCATAGTCAACATGCATATATTTTGATTCCACAAATAAAGACAAATATGATTACAAACTACGATGTAAATGCTAGAAATCACAAATTACAAAGTCAGCGAAATCATATGATATCTCTATTTGAATATGAAATGGTCAAAACTGACTTTAAGAGTAAATATGGGAAAAGATACAGCCATATAAAGATAGACGCTTGCTCTTTTTGCATTTTCAGAATTACCTGTTGTCTCAATCATCCAAAATCAAATTCTCAGTTTCACACAGTAAAGTTGAAAAACATACATGCCACTCAGCCAAAGAGAGACAAAGTTATCCAACATCTACGGATCAAGATAAATCTAGTTTGATCACACGTAGATTAAAGAGAAAATAGAGCTACAGAAATAGCCAGGAGGTACGCCTATAAGCAGCCATTTTTGAAAGAGTGCGTACAACCACCTGGAAATAAAACAATTTGGCTTCCCACACTTAAATCAGACAACTGCTCATTCTCAAGCCCAGTTTTTTTATAACCAGTCCTTTATTTGGTAAACGAAACAAATCGAGCCGAGTCAAGTTTTGCATGTTCAAGTCGAATCAGTTTTGAGTTGTACACAAGATGCTCGCGAGCAGCTTGAGTTGTTATTGAACTTGAAGGAGCCGAGCTCAAGTTTGTACCAAAAAATGGCTTGAGCCAAACTCGTTAAAAAACCAAAGTCGAGCTCTAGTTCGAGTCTACCGCTAAAAAATATAAAATTGAGTTTATAACAAGCTTATTGAGTCGAGCTCAAACGAGCTTCATCAAACCTAAGGTGCTCGGACTCGGGTATGAGAGTCCGACACGGGTACGGATCCGAGTGTCGGATACTTCAAATCTCAAAATTTAGGATTCGGGGACACGGATTAGAAGGGTCCGAATTCTGAATATGGACTCGGCATAAAAAAATATAAAAAGAATAATCCAACTACTAGATATCAAATCTAACAAAAAATATACTTTCATTTTGTTTAGTTTTTTTCTATCTTTTTTTCTATTACTTTTTGTAAAAAAAATCAATAATAAAAACATTCAAAAATATTATTTTCTACTCAATAAAAAAAAATGAAAAAATAAAGAATAATCCATCCCACATTATTAAAAAAAAAAAAAGCAATACTTTTAGTAATAAAAAAGAAATTGAATTAATGGCTGTGAGTTTTCAAATACAATACACAGCTGTCTCCACCTTTGTACAACTCCCAAGAAGAACCGTAAATATTCAACCCTTCCCAATCCAAGAAAACAACTTTTCATTTGAAACCTTTCTTCTTCTTTTTATCTTCTAAATATACAGCTTTCTCCCTCCAGTCTCCACCTTTGTCCTCCATCTTTTTCGACGACGGTGTTCGACGACGGCACGGTGTTCGACGACGGCGATCTATTTCGGCCGGTGGATTCCGCTATGTTGTTCGACGACGGCGATCGATTTTGGCCGTGGATTCCGCTCTGTTGTTCGACGACGACGACGGTGTTCGACGACGGCGATCTATTTCAGGTTCTTTTCCTCATCTTCCTTTGTTTTGATTTTCAATGAATTTCTTGTGAAATTTGGCGAGTCCGTTTTTACCCTAGCGAGTCCGACGCATATCCCAAGTCGGCTCCCGTGTCGTGTCGTGTCGACACGGGTACTCAGGGGTAAAGTGCCGAGTCCGAGCATCTTAGCATCAAACAAACTAGTTGAGCACAGATAGAATCGATAACAAAACAAGTTTGAAATTTTGTTCGAGCTTGAATCAAGTTTATACTTGAGCTCACTCGAGAGTTTTCTCGAGTCGAGCTGGAGGCTGGAGCAGCTCGCAATGAATAAATTCACTACCTCCATTTTGGTCCAAAAGTGACATTTCTACTTTGGGGAAATGCAAAAAAAAAAAAAACCTTATTTTCAAAACTAATGTGCTTGCAATTGCAATGATATTCTAACTTTGCCATAAATACTGAAGTTGGATCCAACTGTTTCTCATGAAAATAGTTAACAAGTTCTCCTACAGTGCTAGTTAAGTATCAATCGCCACAAAGATTTACCTTTGAATCGGAACACCATATAATCCATCTTAACATTCTCTCAATAAGTGTAATCCGTACTAATGGTATTACCATGATAAACCTTTCTCAATTACTAAATCCTTGCGTTTCACTTGAAATTCGATGTACACCAGCAACAATTCATGTATATATGCTAAAAATTCTCCAGAATTGAAACCAATTCAAAACAGGAGAGAGTACTAAAGTCAAATACATACTAATAAATCCCCAAAAACTCAAATTCAATAGAATTATAAACGAGTATATGCATAAGAATTTCTTCTCACATAATATATATATATATATAAATATATATATATATATATATATATATATATATATATATATATATATATATATATATATATATATATATATATATATATATATACACACATAACAATACAAATGAACAGGCCTACCTGAAAGAGACTGCAGTAATTATCCCAAGAATCGATCCTTTGCTTAAGTGTCGGCTGCAATCTAGCGTACAAATGACGGTACCACATCTCACGGTACAGAAGACAGAAGACATGGTCATTGTCAACGTACTGAGCAACAGCTTCAACAGAAGGCCATGGAGTGTCTTTGAACATGCGATCACTCAGGGTTTGAAACGAGGTTTCGTACATCTGGTGGATCTCGTAGACATTCTTCTCTCGGATGTGACGGTAGAGGTGGACGACGAACGATTTAACAGAGTCCGGGACGAAGTTCGGGTCGTAGACGGCGCCTTCTGGTTGTTGTGACGGGTAGCCGTCTTCGTAGTCGTACGGAGCCGCCATTGTTAGTGGTGGTGATGGAGGTAGGGTTTCGGTGAGGGTAGGAGGAAGTTTTGGGGTTTAGGGATAACTGACAGGAGAGTGTGGGATCTGTGTTGGGCGAGTTCAGTTTATGGGCCTGGATGAAGGTCAGTTCGTTATGGGCTTGTTAATTAGCTTACCAGACTGGGCCTATTTAGAGCTTCCAAAGAATAATACTCCCTCCGTCCCACACCAAGATTCCTTGGTGTTTATTTCACGCTTTTTTAAAAAAAAAAATTGAAAGTGAGTAGAAAATTAGAGAAGAAAGAATGTAAAAGTTAAATGTAAAATAGAAAATAGTAGTTAACTAGTTTAACACCCCGTGTGATGCGCGGTTTCTTAATTCATTTTTTAATCAAATTCATACTCTTTAAAATTCCTTTAAATTTTTGCCATAAAAATTTTAGTGTATAATAGGGGATATATTTTTTAAATTTAATGCGGATAACCAAATTCTCTCTTAATTGATCAAAAGTTCAATTGAATTAGATCACTAAAATTGAACTGAGACTATCTTTTTGAGTTGAATAAGAAATATTATAAAACAAATTGAGATAAAAGTATTTTAGTTAACTATGTGTTATAACTATTTTATAGTAATATTTATTTGCATATTTATAATATCAATTTATGTTAAATAATAAAAAAGTAATTATTTTTATTAAATACATTACTTATTATTGAGTACATAATATTCTTGATCTATTATGATGAAATAATTACATAATTAAACTATGAAAAAGTAAATTTGATATATTAATACCATGCATTATGCATTGGATTGAAGTGTAATGTAAGTACATAAACTAAATTATATTTTTTCTGTATCATTAAAATTAATGTCACATGTAACTTGTTAATTTCTTTAAAAAAATGTACTCTACTGAACAGTATAAGTCAAAATACAAACATGGCCTTGCCCGGGTCAGGCCTAAATGGATTGGGCTATAAACATAATCCATCTATAAGTTACGAATCTATAAGTTACGAGGGATAACCATGGGCTTCCTCGGCCTCGTTCATCGTCATCAACAAAGCTAATCTAGGCCCAACAAGCAAGCAGAATGTGCCCCAACTATGAATGTCGATGAGACCTCCCTCGTATGCCGAGGCCATCTCCATAGAGGACGAGGTGCCTTCCTCGGCCTTAACGTTGTCAACGGGCTCCTTATATTCTTATTTCCTCCCAGGCTCATCATGGACCGAGAGGTCATGAATGACGAGGAGAGAAAATCATTCACCTCGGCAGATCTCTATATGACGGAGACAAACTCGTGCATCTCGGCGTTCCTGCAAGTGACGAGATAAGAACATTACTCTCCTCGGCTTACCGGCAAGCGGTTATAACAATCCTATTCAAACAAGGATTCAGCAGTTACAATCTTATCAGGATTGTAACCACCTCCTACAATACAGATCAAATAAGGATTTCATAGCAGATATAATCCTCATATGATTATATCTTATGTCTTTACAGTTCAAGTTCAACATGGATTCTGTCAATCCATCCTTATAAATACAAACCACATATCACATTATTTGGTATGTTACTTTTTACACACAGAAACTCTGTCAATTTGGTTTCTCACCATAAAAACCGTGAACTTACTCTCACGCCGGAGGACCTTCGCCGGTCAAGCCCCGGCTTAGTTTACGTGTTTTCGCTTATTTTCAGGCCTAGCAATCGCCGGAGCAAACGATCGCTTGGATTTGGGCTGATTTGACGATTTTGGCATCATCAATTGGTTCCATTGCCGGAAAATCGACTCAAACACCCTTTGCTTGGCCTGAAAAAAGCTCGCTTGAAGCCAGATTTCTTGCCAGATTACTACTTGATTTGAACGGAAAAACCTGTTTCGTTTTTGCTCTATTTTCAATTCTGCCGGATTCTGCACATTCGGCCAGAATCTGCTACTTATTGTCTGAAGCAAACGTTTTTGGCCGGAAAATTTTGGCGTTGTTAATATCACAAATTACAATTTCTGTTTGTGCCGAATTCTGCTTCAAAGTTTGGCTTGAAATCTTGATTATTGAGAAATCCTTCAGTTTGGTAATTTGTTGTTCACCAAGTGTTGATTTTCAATGGAAGACGGTCAATTTGCAAGTGTTACCAACGAGGAGCAGACCCAAGTAAACGGGATCACTCCAAATGCCGAGGTGCTTCCTCCTCCTCCACCTCAGCCCGAAGGACTACCTCCCTTTGCCATGACTCTCCGTTCCATGGGGCAGCCAACTGCCGAGGGAGCAGGTGCTAACCTTCCTAGTGCCACCCGTCCTCGAGGGAAGAGAGTTAGGAGGAAGATGACGAAGAATGCCGACATCGGCCGAGCTGAAAGCTCCCAACCCGTCGACCGACATACTCTGTTGCATAGACAAATGGAGACATTGCAACGGATCTACGAGACACAAGTTGCTCTCTTACAATTGGACCCGGATAATTCCATGGCTGAATTCATGCTGCCTTCGACGGGCAACTCTCGTGGAAGGGAACAGGGTGAGCGACGAGGTCCTCCCCTCGAACCTGCTGTACAATCTAAGCAGGCCCTCCGAGATCCTCCCCGTCCTCGGCCTCATAATCAAAAGAACGACAAGGTGATAGACCTGAGAAGCCAATTGAATTCCAAAGAACAGGAAGTGGACTCCCTGAGGACGAGGCTCAGTCTGTCCAAACGTTTATCACCACCTCGTCTCGTCATGGCTCCTCGTCGTCCTCACTCACCTCGACCACGTCGACCTCGTCAAGATTCTCCTCGACCCCGACGAGATTCTCCTCGTCCTCGTCTCCGTGAGTTTGTAAGGCCGAGAACTCCCGAGCCGTACAGAATGTTACTTGGTGGCCACGAGTTAGAACCAAGGCAAGACAAAGCACCTTCTAGACGATGGGACAGCCATCGAAACGACGTGGAGCACAGTAGAGTGAATGGTCACCCTAAGGATAAGTCAACCCGTAGCTCCCAACGCAGCACTCATTCTAGCACTGATAAGGGAGTGGAAACCAGACAATGGGAGCTCTTGAAACAGAGACTTGATGACATGAAAATGGGAAAGAAGGTTGATAATGACGACTATGACTGGTCCACCCATCCGTTCTCCCAGCGGATAACTGATGCACCACCAAATCCTCACTTTAAGGTCCCGAGCTTTGAAAAGTACAACGGAACCACCGATGGGAAAGACCACGTGCAAAGTTTTGAGCAAACCATGAACCTCCTCACCAAAGCTGATGACGTGCTCTGTAAAGATTTCGCGAGCACCTTCTCCGGGACAGCCTTGACTTGATTTCGTGAGCTGAAAAAAGGTTGCATCGATAGCTAGAGGGGCATGAGGAGAATGTTCTTGGACCACTTTGCCACAACTGGAAGGAGGAAGATGAGATTGACTGACCTTGCCAATATCGAGCATGGGAAGGGAGAAACCACCCTCAATTATTACAACCGATTTCGTAAGATGGCGGAGCAAGTGGAAGAAAGCCTCACGGACAGGGAGGTTATTGTTTGTTTCAATTCCGGATTGAGATCTGGTCCCCTCATTTATGAACTCTCCGCCCGAGAACCTAAGTCCAAGGCTGACTTGTACAATGTGGCTTATGCCATTGCCATGGCTGAAGACAAGAGCAAGAAAAGGGGATCTAACAAGGCGGAACCAGAAGCGGCTGGTACTCGCCACGCTTCCAAGGGAAATGGGAATGGTAAAGGATCCAAGGGGAAGAATAGAATGAGAAGTACTGAAAAGCCAGAAGTGTTCACCCCTCTTACAGAACCCATCATGGAGATCATGCAATTGGTGAATCTTCCCCCACCCCGTCCGTTGAGCAACAAACCAAAGTTCCCTCGTGACACGTCCAAATTTTGTGATTTCCACAAGGACCATGGTCACAATACTGAAGGCTGTTACGCCCTCAAGAAATGATCCAACGATGGGTTGACGAGGGAAAGCTAGATCGCTATGTCATGAAGAAGGATGGCAAGCAAAAGCGGAAGGAAGAGGAAAGTAAAGATGATGATAAGAGCGAAGACGGAGAACATAGGCCTCCTAGGGCCAAGCTGCATGTGATCCGAGAAGAGACAGTCTCTACCAGACAGCTAAGAAACCAAATACATTAACTAAGCAAGGTGTACCATGTCCCTGCTTGGGTTCATAAAGCGGAAGAGGTCATTAGTTTTTCTCCTAACGAACTGGCAGGGAGTCGTGCTGCCCGTGAACAACCCTTGGTGATAAAGGGTCGAATTGATAATGTGGAATCTGAAAGATTGCTTGTTGACACAGGGGCCTCCCGTGACATTCTGTACTACTCTGCCTTCCAACAGATGGGCTTGAAAGATACCATACTGGAGCCTTATCACGGAAGGTTGGAAGGTTTCACCAACCATAAAGTTGGTGCCAAGGGAACTGTCGAGCTAGAACTTGAAATTGGCGAACACCCCTTCCGATCCACGGCTACTATCAACTTCGTAGTCATGGATTTAACTAGTGATTATCATGCTATACTGGGCATTCCAAGTCAAGCAAAACTTGGGTTGGTCGCCTCCCTTCCTCACCAACGGGTCAAATTTCCTACTCGTTCTGGGATTGGATGCGTGAGGGCAACCTCCAAGGACTTCATGGAGCATGTCGTGCAGAGCCGGAAGAAATCTAAGAGCGTGGAGATAGACACCCCTGAGGACAATATCAAGATCTCTAAATATCTGAAAACTACTCATACCAGCTCTAGGGTGAGCTACATCCATGAAGTACTTGATGAAGAGCCTATGGTCCTAGAAATTGCAGCTGACCAGGGCATAGTTCCATCCGTCTCTGAGGAAGATCTCATTCTCATCAACGGCCAGAACTTGGGGGCCAACCATGACTTGAGGATGGTCGATCTGCCCGACGTTGATGAACTAATGGAGGAAGAGGGCCTCAACGTGAATGACAATGAAGGAAGGAGAATTAGAGAAATCATTATCGAGTCTCTAGAATTTCAAGACGGTCCTGAGATGGAACCTGTGGACGAGCTGGAAGAGATAGTCATTAATCCGGACTATCCTGAACAAAAAATCAAACTCGGGGGCCAGCTATCTCCGGAAGAGAATGAAAAAATCATCTCCCTCTTAAAAAACAGTCTCGATCTCTTTGCCTGGAGAGTCGAAGACATGAGGGGGATCAATGAGGAAGTAGCCCTCCACCGCTTGGAAGTTTATCCATTAGCAAAAACTATCTCACAGACAAGGAGAAACTTAGCGAGAGACAAGGAGGAAGCTATCAAAGAAGATGTGCAAAAATTACTGAGCGCTGGAATCATTCGTGAAGTAAAGTACCCCATGTGGTTGGCCAATGTAGTAATGGTAAAGAAGCAAAATGGGAAGTGGCGAATGTGCATCGATTTCACCGATCTTAACAAGGCCTGTCCTAAAGACAGTTATCCTCTCCCCAGAATCGAAAAATTGGTTGACTCCATCGCTGGACACCAAACACTCAGTTTCCTAGATGCCTATTCAGGCTATCATCAGATCAAAATGGCGGAAGAGGACATTGAGAAGACGGCCTTCCAAACACCTGGGGGAAACTATTGCTATGTTATGATGCCTTTTGGGCTCAAGAATGCGGGTGCCACGTACCAACGAATGGTGAATCGAGTATTTGGTGCACAGATAGGCCATAATATGGAGGCCTACATCGATGATATGGTCATTAAGATCAAGGAGGGTAGTCACACCCTTGACTTGGAAGAGACAATAAACAACCTTCGAGCCAACAACATGAAGCTAAACCCAAGTAAGTGTGTATTTGGGGTAACAGCTGGAAAGTTCTTGGGCTTCATGGTATCGCAAAGGGGAATTGAGGCGAACCCCGAAAAAATCAAGGCATTAATTGACATGAAGGAACCTACCACCATCAAGGAGGTTCAAAGATTAAACGAAAGAATAGCGGCACTGGGAAGATTCATCGCCAAATCCGCCGAAAAGTCATTACCATTCTTCAAGGTACTGAAGGGTACCAAGAGCTTCTCCTGGACTCCTGAATGCTCCGAAGAATTCCTCCGGTTGAAGGAGTACTTGGGTTTCCCTCCCTTGCTTAGCAGTCCAATTACTGGTGAAAAGCTGTACGTCTTCCTGGCTGCCACGGATCATGCAGTCGCAGCTGTTCTAGTTCGAAACGAAGAAGGAATGCAGAAGCCCGTCTACTATGTCTCTAAGGCATTGTCAGACGTAGAAAGCAGATACTTCAACGTGGAAAAGATAGCATACGCACTAGTCATCGCCTAAAGGAAACTACGTGCCTACTTTTCTGCACATCCTATCACTGTATACACCAACGAACCATTGAAGAAGATCCTGCACAAGTTAGACGGCTCCGGACGTCTCTTGAATTGGTCTATCGCTCTTACTGAGTTTGATATTACTTACCAACCAAGGAAGACCCTCCTGGCTCAGCCTTTGGTTGACTTCATGGTTGAGAGCGCCTTTATGGGTGAGCACCTCCCCACTTCCCGTAAGCAAAACGCTGCGGAAGAGGAAGAGTCTCCCATCGAACTCCCATCCAACTGTTGGATCTTGTACACGGACGGAACGACCACAAAGGAAAGAAGCAGAGCCGGAGTTGTACTAGCAAGTCCAGAAGGAGAGTACACCATGCAAGACATCATCCGATTCAAGTTCCCTGCCTCCAACAATCAAGCTGAATACGAAGCTCTAATATTTGGTATTAAGTTGGCTTCCTTCTACGGAGCAACCAAGGTAGCAGCATTCTGTGACTCCCAACTCGTTGTCAAGCAAGTAAAGGGAGAGTATAACACCCTAGATCCCACCCTTACCGAATATAGAGACCTTGTCCTAGACATGACAAAAAAGATGGAATTCTTCGAACTCAAACAAATAGGCAGGGAAGACAACCAAATCGCAGACGTTCTGTCTAAACTAGCAACCATGGATGTGTCTAAGTCTAAGACCAATCCATACGTAGTTTATACCGAGGAACCTGCGTATGAAAGATTACAAATCATGCTCCTAGATGGAGAGGAGAGATGTTGGATCGATGATTACATTGACTACATCGAGAAGGGCCAACTCCCGAAAGATGAAGCACAAGCTAAACTTATAAAGAAGAGGTTCCCAAGCTTCGTTGTGATGAACGGAGCCCTCTACCGAAGATCTTTCACCAAGCCCCTGCTAAGGTGTGTCTATCCTAAGGAAATAGAGAACCTCTTGGCAGAAGTACATGAAGGTGTTTGCGGCGGACACCCGGGGGCCAGAGCCTTAGCTGACAAGATCATCTCGCTAGGTTACTATTGGCCAAACCTGAGGGAGGACGCACACGCCTATGTTAGAAAATGTGATAAGTGCCAAAGATTCTCCGACATTCCTAGACTACCGGTAGTGGAGCAGACACTTGTAATACCTACGTGGCCATTTGATATGTGGGGGATCGACATCATCGGACCCTTCCCTCCCGCCCGAGGTAATTGCAAGTACGTGATAGTAGCTGTTGATTACTTCTCCAAGTGGATAGAAGCAAAGGCATTAGCCAAGATGACGGAAGAGAACGCAATCAACTTTGTCCACAACTACATTTAGTGTCGATTTGGCCTCCCCCACACAATTGTTTCTGATCACATACTTCAATTTTCTACGGCATTTATAACATAATTGGGAAGAGTCAAAGTCCGCCACGCAAAGTCCTCAGTTAGCAGACCCCAAGGCAACGGTCAAGCAGAGGCTGCCAACAAACTGATCCTAACAGCCCTTACCAAGAACCTTGAAGGATGCGAGGGTAGATGGTTGGACGAACTTTCCCTAGCCTTATGGGCCGTTTGCACTACCACTCGGGGGCCAACTGGGGAAACCCCATTTGCATTAACTTTCGGTTCTGAGGCTATGGCACCAGCTGAAATGGCCATCCCGACTGTGAGAAATTCCCACTACGACGAGCAAGTCAACAAGGTTAATAGGCTCCTAGACCTAGACCTGATAGATGAAAAACGAATAGCTGCGAAGATGAGGATGGTAAACTACAAACAAAGGACCAAGGCATATCATGACAAGAGAGTTATTAGAAGAGTATTCCAAGTAGGCGATTGGGTACTTAGAAAAATTGAAGCAACCGGTCGAAAGGCAGAACAAAACAAGCTCTCCCCAAATTGGGAAGGTCCCTATATCATCACTCAAGTCATTCGAGAAGGGACCTACAGATTGAAGACTAAGGAGGGGAAGGAGCTCAAACATCCATGGCATTCCGACAATCTTCGAAAATATTATCATTAGTCTATTTTATTTTGCAATAGATTAGTTTCCAGTTTTTTAGTCTTTTACTTCTTAGTATGATAGGATTGCAGTTAGATGTAATCAGTTCCAGTTTATGAAAGTAACCTCTTCCAACCTGCAAGACAACTATCAGCTACCGACACAAACACTGAAAGACGAGGATCTCATCCCCGACTCTTCAAAGACACATGCCTTACGTCATGACGAGGGTCCACCTCGACTCAATGACTATAGGCTCTTGACAGCCAAGATTGAGGATCCTTCCTCGACCTACTGGCTTACCTTACATCCTGACGAGGGTCTGCCTCGATTCAAGGATTACAAGGTTCAAACGGTCAAAACTGAGGACTTCCCCTCGGCCTACTGACTTGCCTCACGTCAAGGCAAGGAAACACCTTGTCACTACGACTAACGGCATCACACGTCTAAAACCTGTGCACGAGTCATCTTCCTCGGCATAAGGAGACGACAAAGAAGAAAGCACCCCCAACAGTCAAGACCGAGGAGCCTCCCTCAGCCTAATGACTTGAGGTACAGTCAAAACCGAGGAGTCCTCCTCGGCCTAATAACTTGAGGTGCAGTCAAGGCCAAGGAACCTCACCTCGGCATAATGACTTCCCTCCCCTCAAAGCAAGTCTTGTATTTGTACATAGCCTACAAACAAGCATCCAAATAATGCATTCAAACATCACAACATGAATTGAAACAAGGGGACTTTTTCATTGATATTCAAAAGAAAATTACAAGTCCTAACACTATTACAACAAAAAGAAAAAGGAAAAAGAAAGTCCTAAGTCTGAACATCGTCGAAGGGCTTCTCCAGAAAATCCTCCGTGGCGGCATCAGTGGCAGGAGGGGTGGTCTGCTCAGCTTGGTCGTTTGTTTGAGCATCCCCGGTAGCACCACCCTCGGCCTCGGCTTCCATCTCCTCATCTTCAATAGCCTCCACCAAGGCTTGGAGATTGCCGGGATCAACGGTTGGTGGAATCCAAGCCTCCCGGCCAGCACGAGCATCCTCCCGGGCAATAATGCCCAAGTTGTACTCGGAGAAGGGGACAAGATGGTGGAAGGCCCTAGCCTCCTCGTCAAATTGGCCTTGGCTGATCTGCCGAGCAATGGCTTTCACGTCCAAACCAGTTGAGGGATCGGCCAGAAGACGGCGAGCCAGATGCAAGTAACCGTCCTCGAACATCATGGCCGTCTTCTCGTCCACGACATCCTGGAAGGCCCGACTAGCCTTGAAACGGACCACGGCCTCCTCTTCCCTTGAAGGAAGGGTGGCTTCCAGGCCCCGGCACTTGGCCTCGGCTTCCTCGGCCCTCACCTGGACCTCGGCCTTGAGCTTTTCCAGCTTAGCCAGCTCGGAGTTCTTTTGCCGAAGGGCCTCCTCGGCTTGCACGCGGGCTTCCTGGGCTTGCACGCGGGCCTCCTCGGCCCTCTTGACCTCGGCCTCCACCTTTTCCTGGGCGGCTTCAAGCTCAATGTCCTTGGCCTTCAGCAGCTCGGCCAACGACGCTTTTTCAACCTCACCCTTCTTCTGGACGGCCTTAGCTTCGTGCAGCTGTTTGTCTGTGGCCTTGGAGAGGACGTTCTCATAGGCCGTCATAGTAGCAAGCTACAAGATAAATCAGTGTCAGGTATTACATCAAGTACGAAGTTACGAGATCATAAAGTACGAGATATGAGAGAGTTACCTCGGCCAGTATAAGCCCCTTACGGCATAGCAAGTTTTCCTTGCTCGGCTTGTCCCGAACAAGCTTCTCGAATGCCTCCTGGTCCAAAGCCCATTGTACAGGAGCTCGGACCTGTCTCACAAGAGCACCCTCCCTGAGCTACAACGGGATGCCCCTTAGAGCCGAAACATTTGCCACCATTCGCCGGGCCAGCTCCTCGGCATCTTCGTAGCATTTGACCGTCTGGATGGTGAGGGGTGGAGGAGCCTGAGGATTCGAAGACTCCACAGCGGCCCGCTTAGCCGAGGGCTCCTCGGTAGAAGCACATTGGGGCCTCTTCTGACCCGATTGACGATGAACGAGATCAGTCACCTCGTCAGACGGAGGCTCAGTTTCCATCTCAGCAACATCAATATGGGGGCTATGCCCCTCGACAGTCGATGGAGTATCTCGGCCTTCGGAGGCCCCATCCTCGGCGTTAACATCCCCATGTAACTTGACGGGGAAAGGTTGATCCCCCTTGGTACTCAGGAGGAGATTACGGCGGTTGGTCTCCTCCTTCCTATTCGTCAAAGCCGACATCTTGGCCTGACGCCTTCTCTTCTTAATTAGCTCAACGGCACTCAATTGATCCATTGCTAACTCTGCGTCCTGCTCGGGGGATAAATCTGCAAAGATGACGAAGCGGACATCACATTACGAAGTGGAGCAAACATAAAATAAAGAACACAAGTGTGGCAAAGAGAAAGCAATTACATCCTACGACGTCAGCCTCTCTAAGGAATTGATCTATAGGAGGGAGCTTACATCTCGCACAGTCGTCATGGAAGACTAAGCCCGGATGGACTAGTCATTAAAACGTCTCCCCCTCTTAACGTCGACGAGGGGAACCACCCCGTCCTTCGGCCCCGGCATCAATCCGGCCTGGACGTAGTATCGTTCGTCGGCTTCCAAGGCTGCCCAATCGAGGAATCCAACTTCAGAGAATTCCTCAAGGCGCTTGATCAAGTCCTTCGTCCACCCATATTTCTGCACCGGACCAGACAAAGTCGGCACGTCGTAAGGAGAGGGGAACTCCCAGCCTTGTCGGCTCTCTACCCTAATCATGTGGTTATCCCAGCCTCCTACTTTGCTGGACATAGGAAGGATAATCTTCATTTTCTTGGGTTCACTCCGTAAGACGAGGAGGCGAGTGCCTGAATGTGCGCTCGCCGAAAAAATAGGAAAAAGGAGTCGCCACGCCGTTTTTAAGAGGAAACATTGAAAACCTTTTTGTAAGAGAAAATGGGTTCGGGGGTCAAGTTACGTGTTGGGAAGAACCGAGAGTTCACCCAACACGCCTCGTCCGTAGACGAGTCTTTCAATTGTTCAACATTCAATTCATTCAAAGTGTGTGCAAAGTGTGTGTAACAGGATATGTGTAAAATGCATAAGAGTGCTTTGTTTTGTTACTCAACAGGGGGAATTACAATTTGTAAGCCATTGACTCTGGGAGGCCACATCCCACTTTACATCGAGGATAGAACAGGCTACATTAGAAATGTGACTTCTGCAGAGAGACAAATGGTGTCGCGTGACACAGGACATGCTTTGCATATTGTGTCGCGTGACACTAGTTGTCAATCTGCAGCAGCCTTACAAATTGAAGTACAGATTTAACAGGTCTATCCTAATTACTCCAAATGAGTGTGGATATTGAAGATCTACACTCTATCTTGAGTGACAGGCAAACTAGAGTAGACAACTTACAACTGAAAGGATGTTCCCCGCAGATGGTCACTATGTGTCGCATGACACAGGACTCCACATGTCCAAGGTGTCGCGTGACACATCGTAACCGTTTGCAGGAACCTTACAAATTGAAGAACAGACCCAGCAACAACCAAATCAGAGCAAGTCAATACACCAATTCACAACAGATAACTACAGATCAACAAAGGATTGACCAAAGGAATGTGGATATGGGAGATCCACACTCCCTTGGCCAATAAGCAATGAATATTAAGAGATCACATTATGAACAATCAATTAACCAAGTAAACCGAATTTAAACAGAGAGATGGCAGTTGCCACCTGATAATTGTAGCAGATAGAGCTCAATTACCAGGTGGAGGGGGGAAATCGCAATTAAGCAAGTATGAAAGAGAGGGAGAGAGAGGTAGAGAAATCATTACCCTTATAGTCCTCAATCTCTACACCAAGTTAGGTGTAGAGACCTTCGAATCAGCTACTGGAACACTGAATTGAGCACAGATGCGGTGTTAAGCTTCAGATCTTCAGTTGGAAGAGGTTGAGTGAAGGTAAGTGGGTAGTTTGGGAAGTAGGGAGGTTGAATTGGAAGGGGATTGGTGTAGGTTTAGGTAGAAGGAGGAGAGAGAGGGGTTTCTGGTGCGAATTTGGCAGAGTGACCTTAGGAGGTGGAATTAGGATCCATTTCTGAGAGGGGGAGGGTCTTATTTATAGGCTGCAGTTAGTGGCCTCAAGGTGTCGCACGACCTTACGCATCCACTTTCCATGCCTCGAGTTGTCGCGTGACACAAGGTGGCCATAACCGTTTTTGGCGCCAAAACCAGTTTCTGGAACATTCTGGGAAAATACCCAAAAAGTCCAACAGGTTTTATTCCCAATAAGTCCCTTTGCATGAATAAGGTACCAAAAGGTACTTCCTTCACGGGAAACTTATGAAACATTTCCGGAAGTCTCGGGATTGGCCGGGAATTTACCAAAACGCCCTTTAATGCAATTTTATTACATTAAAATGCATCTAAAAAGGTTGCGAATTGGATTGGCGTACTTACAGAGCCCCTCGGCAACGTCACTTTTGGAGAAAGTGGGATTGTCGATAAAATAAGACCCAATCCCAATGAGCATAGAGGGATAAGGTAACGGGCTAGAAGGGCGAATCGGGGAGTCTAATGGCTGGACCTTTCTGAGAAAAGATTCCTACGTATCTCTTTAAGAAGGGAATCAAGCCAAATCGTAGTTCGGAAATTACTAACTACAAGCAAGAAAGGGGTAGAAATGTGTCTTCATACCTTTGTTGTGCTTACCTGTGACTTCTTGCGGGTACTACGGCGGTTGGCCGATAGGCTGTCTTTCACGCCAGGTTGTAGCTGCCGGAGGGTCTCATGCTGCAACTGGTATTTGCGAGTAGCTGCCGAAGGGTCTCATGCTATCGCTGTTGATGAGTTGTAGCTATCGGAGGGTCTCATGCTGCAACTGGTCTCTCGTGGATGCCGGAGGGTCTCATACCACTTCTTTTGGTGCAGGGTATTTGTCGGAGGGTCTCACACTACTGCTGCTGACGAGTTGTAGCTTCTTGGAGGGTCTCATGCCGCAGCGGTCTCTCGTGGATGCCGGAGGGTCTCATACCACTTCTTTTGGTGCAGGGTAGTTGCCGGAGGGTCTCACACTACCGCCGTCGACGAGTTGTAGGCTATGGGAGGGTCTCATGCTGCAACTGATCTTTCGTGGATGCTGGAGGGTCTCATACCACTTCTTTTGGTGCAGGGTAGTTGCCGAAGGGTCTCACACTACTGCTGCTGACGAGTTGTAGCTGCCGGAGGGTCTCATGCTGCAACGGGTCTTTCGTGGATGCCGGAGGGTCTCATACTACTTCTTTTGGTGCAGGGTAGTTGCCGGAGGGTCTCACACTACTGCTGCTTCTCTTCGTGGATGCCGGAGGGACTCATACCACTCAACCTGAAAGGGATTATTTGAAGGTCTCTTGACCTAAACGAGATCATTTGAAGGCATCTCAACCTGAAAGGGATTATTTGAAGGTCTCTTGACCTAAACGAGATCATTTGAAGGCATCTCAACCAGAAAGGGATCATTTGAAGGTCTCTTGACCTAAACGAGATCATTTAAAGGCATCTCAACCTGCCGGGAATTAATGCTTCTAGCAAAGTAATTGACTGAGACATGCTTTCATACCTGTGCTGTTCTCACCTGTAGCTGTCGGAGAGTCTTAGACTACCATTGTTGTTGGGAGATAGCTTGTCGAGGGTTTCACGCTATCGCACGTTACGTCGCTCTGCTGGGGATAGGTTCTTCTTCTGCTCTGCTGGGGATAGGTGTAGCTGCCAGGGGTCTCACGCTACTTCTTCTGTTCTGTCGCTGTTCTCTTGCCGGTTTTGTTGCTGGACTGTCCTTACTGGTTGTTCATCTTTTCTTTTGTGCCCTTAGCTTTGCTTGGGAAGCTGGGGACTCTGCTCTTGTCTGGGGGGATAGCTTCTTTCTCACTTGGTTCGGGGCTGTGGACTCTGCATTTCTGGGGAGTCGGCTTTCTTTCTTCCTCTTTTGGGCTGTGGACTCTGCATTTCTGGGGAGTCAGCTTCCTTCTTCTTGGTGTGCTCTACTTGGGAGGCTGTTACAGATACGGGCTTTTTGTTCTTTCTCCTTTTGGTGTGCTCTGCTTTGGGGGGCTATCCTTTTTCTTTCTTCTTTTTTTTTTTGGGGGGCTCTGCTTTAGGAGGCTATTCTTTCTCTTCCCTCTTTTTCTCTTTTGGGGTGCTCTGCTTTGGGAGGCTAACATAGATACGGACTCTTTGTCTCGGCGCTGCTTGAGGATCGGTCTCGAGGTTCGATGATGCTCGGTTAATTGTTGTACACTGCGAGGAAGGATGTCGCTACCGGGTCTTAGGTCACATGCTTGCTTGTTGGGGGTAGCTGTCAAGGGTTTCAGGCTATCATTGGTTCTGTTGGGAAGGTTGTGGCTACCGGAGGGGCCTCTATCACTTGCCGATGCTTGTTGGGTGGCCATTCACGGGAAGGTCTTCGCAACACAGGCTTTGAAGTCGTTGGGACTGGTGAGCTTTATTGTTTGGATTCTGGGGCAGCTGGGGCTCTTCTCTCTTTGACAAGCATTGTTTGGGGAGATTCACAGATGCGGACCCTTTGTCTCGGTTTATCACGCAGAATAGGCTTTGGAGTCGTCGAGACTAGTGAGCCTTGTTATCTGGTATCTGGGGCAGCTGGGTCTCTTCTTTCTTTTCTTTCTTTGACAAGCACTGCTTGGGA
This sequence comes from Adenophora triphylla var. japonica, assembly GCA_022495995.1. Lineage (NCBI taxonomy): Eukaryota > Viridiplantae > Streptophyta > Magnoliopsida > Asterales > Campanulaceae > Adenophora > Adenophora triphylla. Next base: position 14,213 of record JAFEMH010005564.1, on the reverse strand, counting down.
GCTGAGGCAACTGGGGCTCTTTCAGATGATGCTGGTGAGATCAAATGGATGGACCTTTGGAGAAAGGATTCCTACGTATCCCTTAAAAAGGGAATCAAGCCAATTCGTAGTTCCGGGCCTTATGAAGATAATAGAGGCGGGGTCTGTCACCTGCGGGGCTTGGAATCTCTGTCCAAGATTGTGATTCGAGGGGCAGTCCTCACGATCACATTACGATCACCTGTTTATTGTACTCTGCGGGGGGGAGACACAACACTACTAGGCACTTTGCATTTTATTTAACCTCTTGCTTATGCATTATTAATCTTTTGTTGCACAAGTCCATCTCAGCTGGGGAGAATAGGAAGTAGGGGGGTTTTGCACGGCTTGGTGAGCAGATGTGTCTGTATCAGTTGCTCTATGAGGGATCGTGTATGGGACGAAAGTGTTTGTAATGGGGTGAACCCTCTCCCGTGAGGTGGAAAAACGATATGGCGCGGCTAGGCAAGTCGGGGACGCTTCCAGGAGTACAGATTGCAGCAGGTCCATTGCTAGTGAGGACAAAGTGCATCGTACGTCTGAGACAGCAAGCAGTAGAGGGGGGCAGAGAGCGATCCTGGCTTGGTGAAACCCCAGTTGACAGTGTAAAGCAAACCCGAGGGGAATTTGGTAAGGAGAGCCGGAGGGATACCTTAACCAAAGCCCCAGCTTGAGGCAATTCCATGCAGCTTCATCGCAGGCAAAGTCATCTTGTGGCCACAGAGGCAACCCATCATTTCAAACCGTAGTCAATCAGTCACTGGACAAGATTCGGAAGTGTTTACGTGCAGGGGAAAATCTTTCGAAGGCGGGAATGAATCTCGAGCTTCCGTATGACACTCTCGCTTTAGGTTTGACTCTTTTGGGAGAGTATAAGCATCACAAGGTGTGGAAAAGTGTATGGAAGCCTCTGCTGACCGACACAGTGTTTAGCTCTATCTTCCTATGATGTAGAAAGAGAAGACTTGTCGAGACACTTGAAAACTTGTCTTATTCGTGATGATCACAAAGCTGCTTAAAACCCTTTATTGATGTTCGGGTTAGTCAACCGCCAAAACTGACATGAACAAATATTCCAATTAATCCTGAGGAGAAAGCCCACTGTTATCGAGAATCAAACTTGGACGGATAGATAGTTATGAATGTGTGCCCAAATTTTTATGTTTGTTGGATTCACGCGAGTTTGAAGACATCCGGTTTAATTTGAAAAACGGAGTCGCCACGCCATTTTGATTTCCTCAAAACTTTGAAAAAAAGGATTTTTATGGGTTCGGAGGTTAAATTACCCCTTGGGAAGAACGGATCGTCGTTCACCCAAGGTGCCTTGCCGGAGCAAGTCTCCCAAGATTTCATTAATCGTGCTTGCTTGCGTGCTTTCTTGTGTGCATGTGTTTGAAAATAAAGGGAGGGAATGTCCCAAGTCGTCTTCCGGACGTACAAACCATTTGTTGGTTGTCGCTCGGGATTTCTTGGATTTTATGTATTCGGGATTATGATCCCGTCCTCATCTTGGACTTGTGATCATCGCATTTTTGGACCTCGGGGCTTGCGTGATCGGGAGAATGACTCCCTTTATAGCCAAAGATGGGGTTCTTTAGAAAAGGAGGGTCCTTAGCCCATCAATCCTACACTTTAAGATGGTCGAGCTCGTATAGATGCTTCATACTCGTCTTAAGTGATAATCGGAGATATAGGGTTCAAAGGTGTCCCTTTCTAAAGAGATTATGAAACCTTTATGGAAGGAACGATGTAAAGATAGGATCTTTTACACCGGTCCGTTCCGAGGTTACTAATGGGAGAATGGGGGAATGCATGTAAAAATGACATTTTTAATGAAAAGATGACATTTTTGGGTTGCAAAGGATGCATTTGATTTAAAGAAATGTTCTTTAATTTGCAAAGGATGCATTTTGATTTAAAGAAATGATCTTTATTTGCAAAGGATGCATGAAGATTGTCTTTTGAAAAGCATAGGATGCTAGTTTATGGTAAAGATAGGATCTTTAAAGCAAATGATGCTTGGAAAAGGGATTTTGAATGCAAAGGATGCATTTTTATTGTAAAGATTGAATTTTTACATGCAAAGGATGCATGAAGATGACTTTTTTTTTATGGAAAATAGGGGTTTTAGGTGCAAAGGATGCACCTTTATGGATAAAGACTACATTTTTAATGGCAAATGGTGCCTAATGCATGCAAAGGGGAAGGGGGAATATAAAGATATGATCTTTAATCTACCAAGTCCCAAGCAAGATAAAAGCAATGCAATGAGCAATTATAGAGCAATTAAGATGCAAGGTTAGGGCGTGCGAGGTTACCAATGGCTTCCTTTTCTTCTTTGGATGAAGCTAGGAGGAGAGGATTGATCTTGGGCCTTCAAGGAGGAGGGAGATGACTTCTTGAGCTTCTTCTTCACCTTCTTGAACTTCCAGCTGTTCTTGGGAGGTTTCTTCACGTATTATGAGTATTTGTGGGTTGATTTTGTTGTATAAAATGGGTAGAGGAGGGCTCTATTTATAGGCAGTCTGGAAATCGCCAATGAAGCCGTGCGGCTAGGGACCTCGAGCTAATGCAGCCGTGCGGCATTATCCCTTGTGACTCAGCATTTCTAGAACCATGCAAGGTGGCAAATTCTAGAAGCCTCCTCCCAATTAAGAAAAACGTGTTTCTTAATTGGGAAGGCTCCCTTTCAGCCTTTATTCAATTTGGAACAGTTCCGGAATATTTCCGGAACACTAGGAAGGTCCGGGGAATTACCGGGAAACTTACCGAAATTGCCGGGAAATTTAATCGGAAGGCATGAGCCAGATTTGGGTACTTACAGAAGCCCCTCGGCAACGTTACTTGCAAGGCGAGTGAGGTTGTCGATAGAAAAGGATCCGATCTGGCGAATGTCGAGACGGATTGAGAGACCGAGGTGGTCGAGTGGCTGAACCTTTGGAAGGCTACCTACGTATCCCGAGTGGGAATCAAGCCAGGCCGTAGTTCGGAATAGATCCGCTGGGGAATGGAGAAGAGAAACTGATCTCTTGCTGGGGAAGTAAAAGAAAATGACCTAGGAGGTCAAGCAATTGATCCTACTGGGGATATGCTAGGAGTGACCAATGTGGTCAGATATCTGAACCTCTATGAGGGGTTACTTCATCACTGATGAGTGACGAAGGAACAGGGTGACCAAAGTGGTCGGATGGCTGGACCTTTTATAAAAGGCTACCTACGTATCCCGGAGGAATCAAGCCTTGATCGTAGTTCAAGCATCACTAGATAGTTAGGAACGATGTCTAGGATCCTTGAAGGTTTTGACAATTAATGGAGGCTGTCACCTGGTTGACAATTAATGGAGGTTGTTACCTGATTGACAATTAATGGAGGTTGTCACCTGAAGAAACTAGAGCTTACGTCACTATCGAGGAGATAGAGGTAGCTAAAGTTGAGAGAAACTTGAGCATACGTCACTATCTGGGATAGAGGTAGCTTAAGTTTAGAAGAACTTGAGCGTACGTCACTATCTGGGATAGAGGTAGCTTAAGTTTAGATGAACTTTAGCATACTTCACTACTCGGGATAGAGGTATCTAAAGTTTAGAGAACTTAGCATACGTCACTATCCGGGATAGAGGTAAGCTAAGTTTAGAAGAACTTGAGTGTACGTCACTATTCGGGATAGAGGTAGCTTAAGTTTAGAGAACTTAGCATACGTCGCTATCCGGGATAGAGGTAAGCTAAGTTTAGAGTTTTGACAATTCGGAGGTTGTCACCTAGCGTTATCCTGTTATAACGGAATTAACGGAGGCGACTGGGAAGAAAGCTCAATCTCTTAAGGGATATCTTCTGAAAAGGACGTTATCTCAGTTAAAGGATAACGGGAATTGTAGGCCCAAGTGGAAAGTCCAGGGGCAGGATTGTAATTTCTGCTCAGAGCGAATGAGGCCGCCCAGCATGAGATGGAGAAAAAGAAGCCGTACGGCTAGAAGCTTGATTTTTCCAGATTATTTAAAACAGATTTGAACGGGCATTGGGCATTATTGCCGCCCAAGAGCTGCCGAGGAAGAGAGAGAAGAGGGAGAGAATTTCTGCAAAATTCTTCAATTCCCTTTGCTTCTATCGATTGGAATGGATCCGGAGGGCAATCCTATACCGAGACAAGCAAGAAGAAACATCTCCGCGGCCGCTCGGAGGAGGAGGAAAGAACTCGTTCGAACGGAGAGAAAGTATGACTTTCTTACGCCTCCGTCAGAGCTTTACCCGGGGAGAAGAGAGCATAAATCGACGAACCCGCGTTCGGTTGGGGTAAGAGCTCTTATTTGGATCGATTCCGTCGATTTTGATTGAATTTTCATTGATTTAGGGCTTGACCCGAATTTTAGGAATTTTCTAGGATTTTCCTAGGATTTTTGAATGATTTTGAAACATTGACGATGAACCTATGAGGCTAAGAACATGCATGTGCAATTTATTTGATAAAAATAATGGGAATGACCCACTTTTTTTCTCGAAAATAAAGTAAGAATGATAATTGTTTAAAGTGAGACGGAGTTCTTGCATGTGCTAGAACTAGGTCAAAAAATTTTGATTATCAATGAGAAACAAGATTTTTGGAAGATGAAAAGGATTCGTGCATGCCATTTTTGAAAGAATAATGCTTATGTGCAAAGAATTGTGAAAATTGTGATTTTGTGCTTTAGGAAAGCAATGGGACTTGACATGACGTGTTTCAAGTGATGAAAGACGCTTTTTTGATGCAATTGATGCTAGAAAAACTTTTGTGAATGCTTTTCTTTTGAAAACATGTGCACTTTTTTGAATATATGCATGCTTTTGAAAATGATGAATGATTGACACACTTCTTTGTTGTGCTTGTCTACAGGAGAACAAGTCTAGAGGACCATCTGAGATAGCGGTCAGGCTTTGGCAGAGGATGCCAGATTTTGAGAAGAATGGGGTGAATCCCAAGCAGCTGGTGCGGGCTACCGGCCTAGATCTATTCATCGAGGCTATCGGCAGGGGGATCCACATCACCTCGAAGAGCAAGGGCTTGGTCCGGGCCCTATCCGAGTTTTGGTGGGATAGCACTCATAGCTTCCATCTGAGCTGGGGAGAGTTGACAGTGACTCCCGCTGATTTCACGGCTATCACTGGTCTACAGTTCACTGGGAGGCCCGTGACTTGGAGAGACCATATCACAGCGGAGGAGTTCCGAGCTTTGGTCGGGTTTGAGTTGATTCCCAAGGGACTGGGTATGGAGACACGGAATGTCGAGGTGGCAGTCCAGAACTGCATACGAGACTTTGCCGTTAGCGATGTGACTGCCCAGCAGCTGGCTAGAGCCTTCGTGTGGTTGATGCTGTCGGTCACCATTTTTGCTAATGCAGGACGGCGCCATGACTTGCCTCCTCGACTCTCTGGAGAATGTGGATGGGATAGGGACGGTCTCTTGGGGAGAGGCCGGATTGGCGGAGTTGTACTTCTCCCTGGATCTGTACAGCCGGAACAAGGCTGCCTCCATGGACTGCTTTTCATTTGCCCTTGAGGTAGTCTCCTTTTTCTTTTCTCTTTCTTTTTTCCTGTCTTTGAGACTTTTATGAAAGAGAAATGACCCTTTTGATGTTTTGAACATGCAGGTCTGGTTCTGTGAGGTGATCAGGTTCTTTCCGTGGAACCAACAGAGCGATATCACCATCTTCCCTGCTATGGTTCGCTGGAGGGGAGATGCGAGGGATAAGTTCACGGGAAAGACCGGGATCACTTTTGATTATAAGATGGTGAGGCCAATTATCAACAAGGATGGACCTGATGGAGTGGACTTCTACCCTTGGGGCAGGTATCCGGAGATCTTGCTGGGAGAGGCCGTTGAGGCGACGAGGCAGCGGAGATGGCTTACTGGGCTGACATGTGATGTCATATATTTGGGGGACCGTTTCTCGAGGCAGCATGGCCATGTCCCTCCATGGGACGCCATTACTCCTCAGGATCCTCCGGCCACGGATGCCGCAACCCAGTGGATTGGCCGAGAGGATGAGATTGCTAGGTACCGGGCGGGCGTGGCCGCCGAGGAGTACTTTGACATGGATACCCCTACGCTGTGTTTGTGGAGCGGCGACGAAGGACGCCACGAAGCTAGTGAAGGCGGCGGTCACTCGGGGTATGGGGAGGATGAGCCCTCTTGACCCGCCGATCCCTCCCGCGCACTGTCCTATGTGGTCCACGGAGTTCCGAGGAGGATGAGGATTCTTGTCCCCGACACTAGGGAGCCCCAATATACCACTGCCTTTGGCAACCTTTGTAAGTATACTTTTAGGGTCTTTCCCTTTTTCGGCTTTCTTTGCTTTTGCAATTCGAGATTTTTTGAGATTTTTCTCTTCTTTTTCTCAGGTTCCAGCTCGCACTTATGATAGGCTGGTCAGGCAGAATAGGGGCTGGAAGGACATGTGCCGGTCTCTTCTGAGGAAGCTGGCCTGCGCTTCAAAGGCGGCAGCGGATGCACAGGAGCCCGGGCACAAGAGACGGCATGTCGGGGGCACAACGTCTACCTCATCGGCCTCGGAGTACTCTTCCAGTGCCATGCCTCGGGGGCGGGGACCCAATGCTGACATCCTGGAGCAGCTGGCTGAGTACGGACACGATAATGTCCATTTGTCTGACGTGAGCGACCAGGAGGACTTGATGAGGGAGGCTAGCGTCTATGAGCTAAGCAGTGATGAGGAAGAGGAAGAATCGGAGGCCTAGGAGGTCTCTAGAATGGAATTAGGAACAAAACAAACAATTAACACATTTGATGCACACTTTGTTTATTTTTTGCTTTATTTGGGCGCCGATGGGGCGAAGACATTGTATTAATGCTTTATTTACTTTTCTAATTTATGCTTTTAAATTTGCATATTATCGAGCCTCGGGGCAGTTTTTGCTTGGAATTGGGGTGGCGGGCCAAAATGATTTATAATGGTATATAAATGCTTGAATGGCTTACGGACATGTTTTTGTACGGGTTTTGGTTGAAAAAGTGGGGTGAAAACTCCCTTTGGGCAGCAACTTAGTTGCTGCAGATTTTTCTGCAGATAGCTAATGTAGCCGTGCGGTTTCGTCCGAGAGGGCAAATGAAGCCGTGCGGCTCACGGTTCTGTACGAGCTGGTCATTTTACGAATAAAAGCAAGGCTTGGCCATTTCATTTCATTTTCACTCTAGACTTGTCCCAATTGTTCCCGAGCACATTTTGGACTTAAAGACACCATCTTTGGTCATCTTGCAATGGAGAAGCCGTCGGATTGCAAAGGGAAGCGAGCGAGACCGTTTTACGTCCGATCTTCAATCTTGGGTGAAGCATAACTTCCAATCTCACAAGGGCTGCTTGATTCTTCCTTCAAGATCAAGTCTTTATGGCATTTGAGGGATCTCCGCCCGATTGGGACCTTTTGAGAGAAGCGGCGGCAGGTTTTGGGACGTCAGGAGACATGTTTCTTGCTTTTCTTACAACGAGATTGTCCCAACGCATGAAGACTTCCGAGCCTTGATTGGGGGTCGAGATTGAGGCTATATCTATTCCGCTGATCGGAGACATGCCGGTGGCGGTAAAGCTTGCATCTTTTACGCAGATTTCTTTGGAAGAGGTGAGGGGATGATGATAGCCCGGATAGGATTGACCTTTACGATATCCGGGCGGGTTTGGGTCTCCGGCTATGGCTGCGACCACGGTGGCTATGGATGCTTTCATTCTCTGCATATTTTCTGCTTTATTCACTTCTTGAGTCCGTGGGGATCTGTCATGGTGGTCTCTTGGACATGGTGAGAGGCTGCGGGTGGGAAGGACATTGTCCCCCTTTGGTTTTGGGTGAGACCCTTCATGGCATTGATAGGATGGCTAGGGAGACCGTTTCATGAGGTGCAGGGAGTCAGCTTGCGACTTTGTGGGCTGCGGGAGAGGCTCGGGGCTTTGCCGGGGGCTTTGCCGACTCGGTGCCCTTGGGTGATTTCTCGGAGAGGTGCACCGAGGCAACAGGACCGGGGGTAGGCTGGGAGGCGACGATGGCTAGGCTATCCACTTCGGACATCCGTTGGTGGATACCTCATTGGAGATTGCAGGACCCGGGAGGATATTTCGGGAGTCTTATCTTTGTGAGGGTTCCGGGGTTCTGCTGGTCATCCTTCTACATTCCTGCTTGGTATCCGGGCGGTTTGGGGCATTACGGGAGCCACTGAGCGATTGGGAGGACATCCGGACCCTGGAGGTGGTGCCATTGGACATGAGAGATCCGGCCCGGCTTCTCATTCTTCTCGAGGGCTTGGACATATCTTTGCTTTCCCACCCGGGGCTATCTTCGGGAGCGGGAAGAGCACCATCTTGACCACTTTGTCTACTTGGGTAGTACGAGAGGGAGATGGGAGCGACTCGGGTCATTTTGGGGAGAGACGTCGGGCTTTATTGGGGGCCGGCGTGACTCGAGTAGGACTGCGAGGGAGGCGAGGCTAAGGCGAGTCGCCATAACCGGTCGGGTGACACGATCGAGAGATATGGAGGCTCGATACAAGAGATTGTCCGAGGTCGCTCCTTTGGCGAGACTCGAGAGGGAGGAAGTGCGGACTCGTGCTCGTGTAGAGAGGGCACTTATTGACACGGGTTTGGTAGAGGCTCCAGTGAGGATACCGGAGATCGGGATGAGGGATACCGACCTTATAGAAAAGAAAAGAAAGAAAACTCGACGGGGTCGAGGTAAAGGGAAGAAGACCAAAGAAGACTCAGCGAATGACGACTGACAGATCTTTTCTTAGGATTCCCTTATTGCCATTTTGCAAACACATTAGTTTATTTAGGCATTTTTTGTATTTTAGATCTTTGTAGCGAGGTTAGCGAGTCAAGAGTAGACCGTGCTTGAACTCATCAAGAAGTTTTTAACTTGTAATGAACAAGAAATATTATCTTAGAAATTAATCAAGACACATTTCATGGAAATTCAAATGTCTTATTGATTGGGACCCGTTTTATGAAAACTGAAATACCCTTTATTATTTAGGACGCACTTCATGGAAGCTTGATTGCCCTTTTTTTATTGTTTAGACCGAACCATATATGGCTGCCTACGTTCCCCTTTTACAAGAAAGACTAAGGGGCTCAGGTCTTCGTAGTTCATTACAGTGAACTATTTTTTTATGTGCGGCCTGTTTTTGCCTAGACCGCCCTTTTTGGGGTTTCGGCCCTAGTTTGGGCATTACTCTTTTTGCACTAAGATTTTTCTTTTTTTTTATGTGCAACCACTGTCTTTTGCCTAGACCGCCCTTTTTGGGGTTTCGGCCTAGTGGGTATTACTCTTTTTGCACTTTTTTTTATATTTTTTATTTTCTTTTAGACATAGTATCTTCGAGCTTATCACCGTTATTTGGGTGGACAAAGGGATTGCCGTCCAGTCTGCAAGCTTCATGGCTCCTCCGATAGTATCTTACGCACCACATAAGGGCCGATCCAAACGGGTTCCCATTTTCCCAGGGGTTGTCTACGGTAGGGGCTTCACTTTCAACACTAAGTCACCCTCTTTGATGTCTACGGCCTTAACCTTTTTGTCAAACGCTCTAGCCATTCGCCTCTGGTAGGCTCGGGTGTGTTCCATGGCTTTTAGCCTTCTCTCATCAAGCGGGGCCAACTCATCATGCCATTGCGCAACCATTCTACTTCATTGACCTTTGTTTTCCGGGAGGACCCTTAATGACGGGATTTCCAACTCCTTGGTAACCTTGCTTCCATCCCGTAGGTTAGGGCAAAAGGAGTTTCTCTGTAGGACATTACGACGGACGTTACGCAGCCCCGAGTGCCAAGTGCGGCTTTTCGGGCCAATCACGACCACGGGTGGCCATTTTCCGGATGATCCGTTCGAGCGTCTTATTAGCGGCTTCCACGGCTCCATTAGTCGAGTGCGTACGGAGACGACTTGTGGCGAGTGATTACGAATTCGACGGCAACCTATCGCGAGTCCCCTTCAAAGTGCGACCCATTATCGGAAATGATCTCGTTGGGTACCCCATATACGCACATTATGTTTTCTTTGATGAGCTGGGCAACCTTCTTGGAAGTGAGGACCTTGTAGGACTTGGCCTCTACCCACTTGGTGAAGTAGTCGATGGCTACTAGCACAAATTCATGCCCGTTGCTTCTGTAGGGGCTATTTTCCCTATCACGTCAATACCCCAAGTTGCAAACGGCCAAGGAGTCGTCATGCGGTACGAGGTCATGAGGCGGGAGATGGTTGAGGTTGGCAAACCGCCGGCACTTGTCGCATGCTCGGACGTCTTGGACACGATCATTTCCATGGAAATCCGGTAGTAACCCATTACGAGGATCACTTGCATCGGGGCTGCGGCATTCATATGAGGACCGCGAGGACCATTGTGGACTTCGATCATCAACTCTTTGGCCCTTTCTTGAGTGACGCACAAGAGGAGTGGTCCTTGGTATCGCTTCTTGTACGGGTTGCCTCCTAGAATGACATAATGGGAAGCCAACCTTTTCGGGGCTTGTAAGCTCTTGGCTCGACTCCTTCTTTTGGTCTACCTTCTTCGTCTACGAAAGGCGACTCTCCATCTTTGAGGAGCTGGTAAATTTGATTGTACCGGGGTTCCTTTATAGGCTCGGGTCCCGGGTCTACTTCACAACGAAGGTGGGGCTTCTCTTCTACCCACTCGGAAGGGTTTTATGGCTTTTCCCTCGGGGATCTCTACCAATGAGGCTAGAGTAGCTAAGGCATCTGCGAATGCTGTTCTTTTCCCTTGGCAAGTAGTGGAAGGTCACTTCTGCGAAGCTGTCCGGTCAACTCCTCCATATGGGCATGATACCGCTGCAGATTAGGGTCCACGATCTTCCATTTGTTGGAAACCTGGTTGATGATCGAGTGAGTCTCAGTAAACTTCTAGCTCCTTGACATTCCTTTCTAAGGCGGCTTCCAAACCAGCAATGCGAGGCTTCGTACTCGGCAACATTGTTTGTGGCGGGGAAGTTCAACTTGAGGGCTATGGGTGTATGCTCATCTTTCGGATCGACCGGTAGCATCCAGACGCCATTTCCTCTTTTGTTAGCGGCTCCGTCAAAGAATAATTGCCATCGGTTTTCAGGCTCGGCTGCAAAAAGATCCCTTCATGCAGGAATTGGGGTTCGGGCCCTCTGTCCTCATTCTTGGGGAAGTTTGCCGGGTGGTCGACAACGCTTGACCCTTGATGGCCTTTACGGTCACATAGTTGATGTCGTACTTTGCTAAGAAGAAGGACCATTTTGCTAGACGCATCGAGAGCGAAGGTTTATCAAAGATGTACTTGATGGGGTCCATTTTTGAGACCAAATTCACAGGGTGGGCTTGCATATAATGCTTCAACTTGCCGACTACCCGGACCGATCTGCACGAGGTCTTTTCACATGCTTGAGTAATTGAGCTCACTTCCTGCGACTTCCGGGTGACAAAGTAAATGGCATTCTCTACCCGAGAGTCTTTCTTCTCTGAGCAAGCATAGCCCATTGCCGTATCGGTGGCAGTGAGATAGAGCGAGAAGAGGTTTCGTCTATGTGGGGGGCATAGCACGGAGGATGTACCAAGTATGCCTTGATGCGGTCAAAAGCATCCTGGCATTCTTCGGTCCATTACGTGTCTACGTTCTTCTTCATGAGCTTGAAGATGGGCTCGCACATAGTGGTCAGTGATTGGAAAGCTTGGTGATGTCTTGCGGTTTTCCCATAAAGCTCTTGACTTACATGCAGGTCGAGGTGGCCTCATATCCATAATGGCTTTGATCTTTTGGGGGTCAACTTCGATACCTCGCTCAGTGACCATATACCCAAGCACTTTTCCCCTTGTCACTCCGAAGGTGCATTTGGCGGGGTTTAGTCTCATGGAATGTTGTCTCGGCCTCTCAAAGAACTTCCGCGAGTCAACAAAGTCTTGCCCGTCCTCGCCTTTGGAGTGGATTATCATGTCGTCTACGTAGACCTCAATCTCCTTGTGGATCATGTCATGAAAAAGCGCGGTCATTGCCCTTTGGTAAGTAGCCCCAGGCGTTCTTAAGCCCAAATGGCATCAGCGTATAACGATAAGTTCCCCACGGTGTGGTGAAGGCTGTCTTTTCTTGGTCTTCCTCGGCCATCTTGATGCGGTTGTATCCTGCAAAGCCATCAACGAAGGATTTGACTTCGTAGTTAGCGATTGAGTCCACCAGGATGTCTATGTTTGGCAAAGGGTAATCGTCCTTGGGGCGCCTTGTTCGGATCTCGGAAATCCACACGGCGGCGCACCTTCCCATTGGCCTTGGTGACGGTCACAATATTGGATAACCATGTCGGATATTCAATGACTACGATGAATCCTACCCGCATGATAGCTTCTCAATTTCTTCTTTGACTGTAGAGACCATTACGGCTTGATCTTCCTCGGTTACGCTGCGGCTTAGCATCGGTGCTAGAGGGATTACGTGCTCTACTATCAGCCTGTCCCAGCCCGGCATATCCTCGTATGACCATGCAAACACGTCGACGTATTCTCGAGCGGATCGATCGATGTCTGTCCCGTTCAACCCCTGGAAGAAGTTTCCGATCTGTGTCTCTTTAGGGTTCCTCGACGGTACCCAAGTTCACGCTTGTCAAAACCTCCCTCGGCGGCTTGGGCCCGGTTTTCCTCTTTTACGAAACACCTTAAAGATTTCTTTAATGTATTGTTCATTTAGTGTGTTTCGCATCTTGTTCAAATGATTCATTATTAAGCTGTTGTTAAGTTTTGAGTTAATTTATCATTTTGTTAAGTTGCAATAAGAGGATACTCGAAAGATCTGTCATTTCATTCCAAAATAAGGGGAAAGATGACATCGATTACATTTTGATAGTCCTCGGGCGTGAGGCCTTCGGATGACTCGAGGGTGGAATTCAAAGATTCTGACTCGACCGACTCTGGACCACTACACTACTTATTGACTCGAGGTGGCTTGACAAGGGTTGGATAGGGATCTCACTCCTTCTTCTTTGTTGCCACAGGGAGTAGCGGTTTTGTCGGCGTTCCATTTATTTGTGCACCACGTGGATCGTAATTGCCTTTGTTGACACCATTTCCGTGGGGAATACTGGCGATACGGCGGAATCTCCTTTACGCGCTTAATTTTATCATGCGTACCTCAGGGCAATAGGACCGGTTGTGCTTTCGGCATCCGAGATACGGCTTTCTTCATCCCAAAAGTCTTCGGTGGTTCACTCTTCTTTCCACCTTTTCCCAAACAGGGGGAGCGATCCTCGGGAGTGGTAAAGAGCCATTACAAATACATTATGCTCATCATGGGTGATGAAGGGCTACGAAGAAACTTTCATTAACATGGCTTGTTTTACTTCAAACTCGTAGTCTTCATAAGTGAGCCTTTCTTACGTAATCTTGACCATAGTTCTTGGTTCGATATCATAGAAAAGAGGCCGAGCTCGACAACATTAACAAATCGATTCCGACTATGGGCTCAAATTGTCCTTCCATGGCGGCGGCATTAATCAAATCTTTCCATTTTCCTTGCAATTCATCATAAGGAACATTGAACTTGAATGTCTATGATCTCTGGATTTCCAAAGTTGTGCATTTGTCTCCCGAACTCGATCATGTTGACTGATTGTTATCCGGAAGAGGGTTCTTGACCACATTAGGACCCCGGGTGGTTCCGGCTTGCCTTCTTCAATTAGGCGAGAGATCGGGAGTTTCGGTAGGTGCAATCATTGGTGTTATGCCCATGATATTTGTGGAAGCGGCAATGTTTGGTTTCGTCCATTCGACACTAGGGTTTTTGGGTTTCCGAGTTTTCCAAAGGTACGATGAGTCCCTTCGGCTACCAAACCGTCAGACCTTTTCTAGTGGCATTCGAAATCTTCTGCGGTATAGAAGCGAGGTCTCGGCTTTGCGGCTACTTGGCTTGAATTACATGTCCCACTTTCTCATTACGGATGTAATTGACGGCGCCGATAGTTTCTTTTCCCTTTATAGTGACGGTAGGGCGTTTGACACTTTAGTGCTGTAGCGATAAGAGTGGGTGATTACGTGGCCGGGGCCATGTTGAAGGCATTTTCAAACTTGGTACCGGCGTTTACCATTGCTCGAAGGTCGGGATAATAGTAATTGCCAATTTGGACCCTTAGTTGAGGCTTTAAGCAAGATTGGAAGATCTCCATCTGCTCCCTCTTTCACATTCAGCGGGGTCATCATTTC